>PISX010004339.1:0-122985 GCA_004024625.1 Mellivora capensis
AAAATCTGATGCTTGAAACCAAAACAAAATAAGTATATTGACATTCCATGTTGTTGTAACAAGGGATAATTTGTTAAGAAAATAACCTATAAATCCCACATAGTCATATGCTAACCATAGTAAATAAACGAAAAAGATAGTACATCTGATGTTTTGGAAAAAATGATTTTGTGTATCAGGTTCAAATTACAAGGTAAAAACAAAGTAGTTGAAATGAATGCTAAATTCAATTGTAAAGTAGTTTGATCAAATGACAGCTATAAACATTAATAGGTGTTACTTAAAACTACACTTCATTAGAAAATGATTTAAAAATAACATTCAATAACCATTTTTATACATTTATTGTCCAATTAGTAAAATGCCAGATAAAACTAAGGGTTATTGTATATATATACTATATAGAATACAGTATTTAAATTTTACACAATATTTTATAGATAAGAAATACAAGTATTAGTTGGATTTTACCTTAATTTTCCATCAACTGGATCCTAAATAATATTGTGTACTTATCTTTCTCTTCCTTATTTTTTTAAAGAAACATAGTAAAATTTTATTTTTAATTTTTTAATTTTTAAAAATTTATTTATTTTTATATATTTTCAGCATAACAGTATTCATTGTTTTTGCACCAATCCCAGTGCTCCATGCATGTAGAATCTTTTTTAAGAAACAAAAATAGTCAAACTTATATATTAAAAAAAAAAGTAGAAAAGTTGTTTTCCAGGGCTTGGGGGTATGTGGAAAATAGGGAGGTTGGTAAAAGGGTACAAACTTTCAGTTATGATACAAATAAGATCTGGGGATCTAATGTATATAACATGTCGGCTATTGTTGACAGTGTATTATATGATTAAAATTTGCTGAGAGAGTAGAACTTAAATGTTCTTACCTAAGTTAAAAAAATAAAGTGGGTAAATGTGTAAGATGATGAATGGCGATGTGTTAATGAGCTTAATGGGCAAGAATCCTTTCGCAGTGTGTTCATAGATCAAATCATTGCATGCACACTTTAAAAGTCTCACAATTTTAAGGGCACGTGGGTGTCTGAGTTGGCTGAGTGTCTCACCCTTGATTTTGGCTCCAGTCGTGATGTCAGGGTCGTGAGATCAAGCCCTATATTGGGCCCTGTGTTCAGTGGGGAGTCTGCTTGAAATTCTTGAAATTCTCTTTCCCCCTCTCCCTCTGTCCCTCCCCCTACTCACTCACACACTCTTAATAAATCTTAAAAAAAACTCACAATTTTATTTGTCAGTTATACTTCAATAAAGGTGGAAACAATTTAAGAATCTCTATATACAAAGGTCTCAAGCAAAGATCACAAACTGGCAACCTATGTGTCAGACCCAGCTTGCTCTTGTGGACATTTGTGTGTGTGTGTGTGTGTGGTGTTTGTGGTGTGTGTAAATCCAGATAGTAGTGGTCTTCTCAGCATTTTGTTTTATTTTTCATTGAATTAGTTTCTAATAATTAAAAAGCCAGAGATTTCACATAAGATTCTGGATTTTCAGGTTCTTTAAAACAAATGGAACATCTGGTAACACTTTGCCCATATTTATGATAATAATCTCCTGGAATTTGAAGAGTAGTGGCTTTTTTATATGGTGCTTTACAACTCATCACAATCCCTAGCACAGCCAATTGTTTTCTATCCCCACTAGCTTCATTAATTAAACTACCTTCCTAACCTCTAAAAGTACTGGATACCGAAAATCCATCTAAGTCCTCATCTCTTTGAATTGTTATTCTTTTTTCTATATGTTGCACTTCAAAAACTGTGTGGGTTTCTTTAGTTCTTTTCTTTTCTTTTCTTTTTTTTTTGGACATTCTTAGCAAAAACAAAAAAGGCAAAAAAAACCATAGCAATTTCTTTTCCTGGAGATGTCTATCATCCTACTGGGATGAAGTATGCTAACACATTTGAGGCAATTATATAATAAGTGTTTTAGAATGAATTAATGACCCCAAATTTTCACGTTTCCCTGTGTCAATATCATCTGGCAGTGCTTTCTCATACTGACTTTTTGTATGGCCATAAAACTTTTTTGGCCAATGAAACATTAGAAAATTTGATGCACTCAGTGATTTGAAAAAGTACATGGTATTTCCACTTCTCTTTTTTTATTGGCCTTTACCATGCCAGCCAGGCCAGCCTACCTGATAAGGTGAGACGCATGACCCAGTTATGGCTATTACCCTGGTTGACAACCAGTCAGCTTCAAACCTGTGAGTGAGCTCAACTAAGATCAGAAGAATGACCCAGAAAAGTCCATTCTAAATAATTAACTCATGGACTTGTATGCCAAATAAATGCTTAGTCACTTAAATCCCTGAGTAGGAGTTGTTTTGTTATATGGCATTATTATAGAGGTAAATAACAAATACAGAAATTTGTTCTTAGAAATGAAGTATTATAATAAAAATCTAAAATATGTGTCATTGGCTTTATGAAAGGCAATGGGGAGAGACTGGGAAAAAAAAGTGTTGAAAGAGAGGAGGAAAATAGGAAAAAACTAAAGAGAGTCTGGAGAAATAGTGAGGAATCTGCTCTAACAACCTGGATGAGTGGCAAACTATGTTATCTAGTGGTTAAAGCATTTGGCAAAATACAATAGCTTAGGATATAGAAATCTACCAAATTAACATTTATACTTTAGTAAACATATTTCGAGGCAGAATGTTGAAAATACCACCTGGCTCTTACTAGCTGTGTATGATAAGGTACAAATAGGAAAAGATGCATTGAAGAAAGAATTGAATGGTTTCTGAGAAAAATTTAGAGAATACCAGAACTCCGTAGATTGGAAAATATTTGTTTTCTCATCTCCACCCTCTTGGGCTAGTAAAAGATCAAATCCAAGGAGCTGCCAGAAACATGTGGTCTTAGCATTAAAGACCCAAAGACGTTTGTCAAACTCTGTTAAGACTTTTGAATGAATTAAGGTGTTGCTATGTAGACCCTCTCAAGTAGACAAAAGTATTTCCAAGAGCAAAAAAAAAAAAAAAACCTAAAAGAAATTCTAAGAGCATTGTTTTACAGCACCCTGAGAAGCTCAAAGAAAAACTGATGAAAAAAATCTAGAGAAAGGGAGACTTACTTCAAAAGGAATTATGGTTGAAGCTTTTGTCAATGGAGTAGACTTAAACTGTATTTTTATGAAGCTCAAAATGTTTTAAGGGAGTTGGATGGGCAAAAATGCTACCATCCTGGATTAGAGGAGAATGAAATTATATAAAACTCAGAAAAGCACTGGACCTTCAATATTTTATGAGCAAGAAGCAGGCTAAAAATTTGCTCAGAAAACATTTTTAAATGCCCTCTTCAAAAGTGGCGAAGCATAATGGAAAAAGAATAATATTTTGGATAAAGTTAAGACCATGGAGAACAATGGACTGGTGGACCACTCTTAGGAAACAACGGGATATAGTCAAGAAACATTCCCTACCCCTACATTATAGGGTCCTGGCCACATTTCTCCAGTGGAAATTATTATGCATGTGTACCAGGGCTAGATGCTTTCCATAGGATTCCCTTTCTGAAAGAGGTGGTTTTGTAATTATCCAGTCCCTCTGTCATCACTGAATGTTGGGTATGTGAGTGGCCAATAAATTATCATTTTAGTTCATTGGATTTGAATCCTCATCTGAGGAGCCAAATTAGTACCTGATTATAAATCATGAGATAATGGATTCTGGACCCGATGGTGTGACTAAATGAGACTTTTGAGATCTTTTGAGGGAAGCATATTTTGTGTGTAAGAGGGCTGTGAATAATCGTGAAAAGAGTGGAATATGATATATGGATTGCATTAGTGGCCATATGTATCAAGCCTTTCCATATCATTGCTTTTTGTAGACTGAGCTTGGCTTTGTGACTTGCTTTGGGTAGGCCAATTGGAGAGTAGAAAACTTAATGCAAGCAAAGGCTTTAAAAAGTGCTTGCTTGTTTTTTCCTCTTCTCTTGCTATTCTCCCTTAAACGTGAGAACATGCATAGTGTAGATTACTGCTGCATGTGACCTTGGCACTCCTATCACCCAACTATCAACCACCAACCACTAGACATATGAATACACCTCTTTAAGACCAGAAGATTCATTCATCTGAATTCTGCTTAAATTGCCTAACCACAGACTCCTGACTTAAATAAAGGCTTATTATCTTAAAGTCCCTGAGGTTTGGGGTGGTTTGTTATACACCATTACCACAGCAATAAATAACTGATACAAACCAGTTACTATATAATCAAGGGAGAGATGGAGGGAATAATCTGTATTTTTTGGCATTTGGTGCCCATAGATAATGAAGAAGCCTCCTTTTTATGAATTTCTACATCTTATAGCAGCATGTTTCAATAATCCAGCTATTGGCAAATAAATATGGCTTGGAATTTATTACAGTGATTGATTGATTCAGCCCATCTGACAGCAATTAAATTTTATACATCCAAAGCCTAACCAAGGCAGGATTTCATTATTCTGTCTTTCTTCTAATAATTCTGAAAGGGTTTTACAAAATAAAAATTATTTATGACAAAAGCTGCTTCAGAGAAGGAAACGGTTGGGGAAAAGGGCATTAGCACTAAAATGCCTCCAATGGCTAAACCACCAAAGTAGGCATTAAGACTCTTTGGAATATAGGGACTCAGGTTCTAGCTGTATAATACCTTTCTGAGCTTTTGTTTTCCCATCTATTAAATGGCAATGGTACTATATAACTTGAAGAGCTGTCCTAAAAATAAGAAGCAATATGTGTAAAGTACTTGACATATAGCAGATGCAAATCAATTATTAATGTCTTCTCAGAATTCTATAACTCTTGAAACCCCAGAAGGAAAATTGTCTGTAGATAAAATATAGCATATACAAAATATCAGAAAAATCTGCTTTCCTCACCATGCAGAGCTCAGCTTACTTACTTCAAGGGTCCATAACATTTCTACCTGTTTCAGGGGTTAGGTTCCATTCCCGGATGGGACTCAAATGCATTGGGATGATGGAAAGAGCAGACACTTTGAGTTCAAATTCCATCTTGGCCATCTTGTTAATTGGGTGACCAAGGGCAAATTACCTAACCTCTCTGATCCTTGGTGTCTACGTTTATATAGGCTTCTGTGAATATTAATTGAGATGATCAATGTAAAGTACTAGCTAGAAATAAGAAGCAATACATGATAGCTAATAGTGATAATAATTATTCTTTGTCATCTTATAATAATATCATAGTAGTATGGTTTGAGTGATATTTTCAGCTTTGTTGTTGATGTTATATTAGCTGTGGCCCAGACTGTGTTCTTTTATTGCTTTCTGTGGATCGAGCTCCTACTGGGGAATTTTCAAGCTTTCAGAAATCTTTCTACCTTCTGAATGCTAGTTTCTGTGAGTGTTTCCAAAGGCAAAATGGCATTTCAGGAGCAATGATAAGTGTATTTCCAAAATAGAATACACACCAGGCAGTTTCCTAGGACAGAACAATATCCTGGTGAGAGCAGCTGGGTTAGTTAGGGGAACAAATGGTCAAATGCAACTCCTGAGGATGTTCTATAAGGCTGAGGGCGATAGCAACCTTATGAGCTTTGTTCTTTGATACTTTTTCAGTTTCCCAAAGTGCTTGGCCCTTTTCTCCTGAATGTGGAAGCTTTGTGCTTAAAAGCGAGGACAGTTCCCTGCCAAGATTGTTAGTAATACTTTATGATCATTTAGCATCAGTGACCACTTCCACTGTTTGGAAAGAGTCGACAGAAATTTTGAAGATGTCCCAGAGAGGAGAAATGCTCTCTCACAATGAATTCTTCTGTGCTTTTCAAAATTTATTAAATATTTTTTTTTTGGTGAGCTTCCTATGATTTCTTTTCCTATTAGCTTTATGTCCCCACATAGCTCAGCAGAAGGATATTCATTACAAAGATGGTTATCATCTATTTTCAGCCTATGTGAATCATTCAAGTCATCTGCCTAGAGCCTTTCCACTCCTTATTGGTTGGGGCAAGTAGCCAGAAATTGAGAAAAAGATTCTACTTTCACTTGACTCTACTCTGGAACTGGGTACACAGCAAAGAATTGAGGAGAGAAATTGCTGAGTTGGGAAACTGAAATTGGTGCTTCCTACATGCATGTGGTAGTAGTATGGGAGGCTTCAGGTATTGATCTTCACTCCCCAAACCATAACATAGGTCTCTAAAGCACACCATGCTTGTGTTTTATTGTTTTGTCACCACCCCTCCTAGCCGAGAGCAAGACATATATGAATGCATATTCATAACATATGTATTATTAAAAAGATATTTTCATCTCATGTGAAAATGAAGTTACATGTCTATCTTGTCCTCTAATACCATGACACCTTCAATTTGTCCACACTATTATATAATGGCCCTAAGTAAATGCACCTATTATGTTGTAGGCACTATATGAAAAACTTTGGTATCTCATTTAATTCTCTAAACAGCTCACAAATTAGCTGTGTTGTTATCCTCATTTTATTGACCTGGATACTCAAAGAAGTCAGGTGAGAGAAGAAAGGCTATAACCCAGCCTTTTCTGATTCTAGACCAATGGCTAAATCCTAAAAGGTCATCTTGCTCAGCTATGAGCTAGTGCTCCTATGAAACTAAAGAGCCTACATAAACCTTCTTTCAAGTCACTTGCAAAGCTTCAGGCAGAGGTGAATTCAGTAAATATTTTACTTATTAACACCTTTCTTGGTATTTCTGCTGTGGAATGAAAAGTTGTCTCAAGTGACTCCTCAGTGGTAATAGAATTTTCCAGGATATGAGAAGTGACCTTGGCACTCCTATCACCCAACTATCAACCACCAACCACTAGACATATGAATACACCCCTTTAAGACCAGAAGAATCATTCATCTGAATTCTGCTTAAATTGCCTAACCACAGACTCCTGACTTAAATAAAGGCTTATTATCTTAAAGTTCCTGAGGTTTGGGGTGGTTTGTTATACACCATTATCACAGCAATAAATAACTGATACAAACCAGTTACTATATAATCAAGGGAGAGATGGAGGGAATAATCTGTATTTTTTGGCATTTGGTGCCCATAGATAATGAAGAAGCCTCCTTTTTATGAATTTCTACAACTTATATCCTTCCAGGATATGAGAAGTTAGAGAATATGATGAGTTTCTGCCATTCTAGTTCTACCCCAAGACAACAACGCTTGTTCCAAACTAATTATTTGAGTGTACAACTCTAAAGTGCACAGTTATGACCACAATTGTGCATATAACAGAACAAAGAATGTCTATGGTAAGTGGTGGTAAATGAGGCTGAACATGTAGGCAGGTGGCCTTCACCTTTCTTTGCCATGAAAAAGACTTTGAACATTGTCCCGTAGATAATAGGAACCATTGAACAATTGTAAGTAAAGCAGTCACTTGGTCAGATATATGTGCTAAAGATCAGTGACAGATACAGATTTTTCTAAAGATTATTTGACAGAGAGAGGGCACAAGCAGGCAGAGTGGCAGGTCTAGGGAGAGGGAAAAACAGGCTCTCCGCTGAGCAGGGAGCCAGACATGGAGCTCAATCCCAGGACCCTGGGATCATGATCCAAGCTAAAGACAGCCGCTTATCTGAGACTGAGCCACCCAGGTGCCCCAACAGATACCAATTTAAAATGGAAGTTCCTATAGCCATATGATTGAGAGGAAGGCTGTTGTAATAGTCAAGGAGAGAAGTAAATAGGGGGCAGTGAGGGTGGAATGTATGGGGCCAATAACTCGGGTTTTTATGATGTTGAAATGACTAGAGTTAGTGATCAACTGGCTATATGTGATAAAGAAAAGAAAGGAATGTAGGACAAACATTACATTCTTATGTGGATTCCTAAGTGTGTGGTGGTGCATTTATCATGATCACAAATATAGGGGAAGCAGATTTAGCCTGGCTGGGGATGGAGGAAATGATTATAAGTTTAGTTTTAAGTATACTGAGATTGAGTTATGTATGGGACATAGTGAAAATGCCATTAGATAGTAGGGTGTAAAAATCCAGTTTTGGGAAGTGCACTGGATTAGCTAATCCAACTAATTAATTAGCTGGATTAATGAAGCTCTTAGAGTCATCAGTGCACAGGTGGTAATAGAATTCTTAGCAATGAATGAAACGGCTAAGGGGAGAGAGTGAGGAATGAGAAGAGCAGAGGAAGCCAAGGAGAGAACTCTGGGGATGGGCAATGGTTTAAGCATGAGTATTGTGGTTAGTCAATGGGCATTTCCATGAGTGACCAGCATGTTAGCACAATAATAGGCATAATAAGGGTAGAGGAGTAATAATAAAGTAATAAAAGATATGTTTCTGATCATGAACTCTCTTGGTATATACTTTTATGTTAGATACTCTGTCCTGTAAGAAAAATGTTATCATGGAAGCCAAGAAAGCAACAATATTAAGAAAGACTGGTGAGCATCAAAGAGAGATGAGGTTAGAAAAGCATCATTAGAATACACCTTAGATGTCTGGGGGGAAACTTGATTCTAATCACTTTAGGAAGATGTGGGGACTGTTCAGTAAGAGGTTAAAGCTGTAGCAGAATTGGTTTAGTGCTTAACATTTGTCCCAGAAATAGCAATGAAAAGACCTGGGAGTCAAGTAGGCAGTGAGAAAATACAGAGTAGTAAGAGGAAAATGTATGAGAGTAGAAAGTTGGGTGAAATTCCACTTTACCTAATATGATGCCATTCTTATATATCGGTATATAAACTCGTGTCTCTAGTAAGATTAAGGGCAGAGTGAAGTTTGGGGCCTTTTGAGACAGCTGATCAAGTTTTAAGACATAGTATGAAGCAGAGGAATAGATTTTGTCTTTGTCATTAACCCACATGAAGCTTGACTTTGTCTCCCGCCCCTTTTTTTTTCCCACCCAGGGTTACCTAAATGTGATAGCTAGACCTAAGTATTTGTTATAAGACAGTCAACACCATTACTTGAGCACACACTATGTTGATCTCAAAAATAGCTAAGATAAGGGAGTAGAGGGCTTTTAGGAAAAAATGTGGAAGCTATAGCTATATTACAGAATACATTGGTGTGTACTTCAATGTTAGATACCTCATGTCCATCAAGGGTATAATATGTCCACATGCACAGAGTATATATGAATATGAATTGAAGGAAGTTTGAGGCTGGAATAGAAATTTGGCATTAGATGATTCAAGGTATCCTACTTTAGAGTAAATAAAGAATAATTCAAGAAAATGATTTGAGAGAAGCAGGATTTTGACATAGAAGAAGTAGAAAAGAAAGCTTACAGAGATAGGCCTAGAAAGACTGACGTAGTGAGTCAACTCAGTGAGTTTGATTGAATGAAGAGATTCATCTAGCCCTATGTTTGTTGAAATTCAGGCATATTCAATAGTTAGAGGGCTTTTACTACACATGAGACTGCCACTTTTAGGTAAGTATAAAAAATAATTATTTTAAAATAACAAAAAAGAATATAATATTTTAAATTAATTTATTGTTTGCAAACATTCACAGGTGCATCTATAGCCTGTTCAATTATAGCCCGACCAGTAGGTTAGATTTTATATTGAGTCATCTTTTCTTAGACTTTATTTATATGAAGTTTGAAAAATTTTTACTTTCCTTCAGTCTTATGAAATATAATTATCTGTCATGATTCCATCAAATATTGGTAGATATTTGTATCAAACTTGGATCCCAAAATGATTAAGAAGATCTCTCAATTTAAGAATGCTTTCAGCACTTTGTCAGTAGCTAAATTGGTGAACATATCATATGTAAAGGTTGGATGATTGCATGTTCACACTGCCTGATAGATATAAATGGATTGCTAATCTACTCTCTGGTTTCTTTCAATTCTAGAAAATGTGTCTTAATCTTTTGCAACATTTGGATATGGTTTTTAAATATACCCAAAGAAGTGTCATTGATTTCTTTCTCTGATGAATAAAGAATGTTACAAAGTATTTCAAAAGAGTCAAACTCTTGGTAATCAAGCTCTTTGTATCACAGTTAAGTCTTTTTATACAATTCTGCTATTTTATTTTCAACATCTAAAAAGCATGCTATCTTATCTCTGAAATGATAGGTTATATATAGGAAATACGTGAAAATGGATCACTGCTGAGGTACGCCAGTTAAGCAAGTTGTTTAAAACCAGAAAAATTCATCTCCAACCTACCCCATCATTTTTGTCTGTTTTCTAAAAATCATCTTAAAAACATGCAAGGGTGCCTGGGTGGCTCAGTCTGTTAAGCCTTGACTCTTGCTTTCAGCTCAGGTCATGATCTCAGGGTCCTTGAGATGGAGCTCTGCCTTGGGTTCGGTGCTCTCAGGTCTTACTCTCTCTCATAAATAAATAAAATCTTTAAAAAAATGCAAAGTCATATGTACTACCAGATATAGAATCTCATTTTTTATAGATATATATAGATATATATATATTTGTAAGTGTTCTGAGCAGCAGTATTTATATCACTATTTACACCATTACTTTCATGTTTTGAGGTATAAATTTTGCATCACTGATCCACTTTTGGCATTTGGGGATTTAACAAAATAATAAGAGTTGAAAAAGAAAATATAATAAAGGTAAGCAGTAATAAATTATTTGAATACATACTTATATATATAAACTGAATCATGTTAAATTAATGTTAGCCAAAAAATTAATGTACTTAAAATTCTAACACATCTCTAACCTTTAAGAATGCAAGAGTTTCTAAAACTGTAATAAGATTTCTGTGAAAATCACATGTGTCTTACATTTTACATTTGTAAAAATGTGTATCTACAAAACAATAATAGATACTAATTGATTTACTCATTTATTACTGTACTCATTATTATGGCAGTAAGAAAGGCAGTGAAGGCAAGAAAGCATGACGGTTACTGACCCCAAGAGCACGCTGTCCTCTGAGTAAGATATACACTTTCATACGAAATGAATCACATTCAGCAGTTGAATCTTTTGTCATCTCGCTTTACCATCTTTGCAAACACGCTGAACTCAAATTAGATCATTTGTTCTGAGAGGAATAAAACTAGACATATGAGCATCCACATGGGAAAACATAATTCCCCCTTCCCTTTTCCATACCTTTCAGTGGGGAAAACAAAGTATTGTGGCACGGTGGAAAGAATATGAAACTAGAAATCGCTCGCTGGATTTTAGGCCTGACTTTACCACTTCATGGCTATGCAATTCAGAAGTCCCTTCACCTTTTAGGGATAATTGTCCTTATATGTGAATTGCAGTAGGTGGATTTGACCAGATGCATTATCTATAGCTTACGCTGTCTATAATCCTGTGATCCGTGGATCCCTTGTCTATTCCATATGGATTTTCTTTGTGAAAATCTCCACCTAGAGTAACTTTTTTTGTAATGAGAATTTTTCTTGGAAAAAAAAAAGTATTCTCTTGTTTCTCCTGGTGTGTAAACAGAAACTGATTTCCATCCTTTGAACTAGGCAGTATAAAATTACAACTTCTCCCTTCGTTTGTTTCAGGAGGTAGTTATTCCTCTTTATTAAGCAACCTCATTACTTAATTATCAGCTGTGGAAGCCTCTCTGTTCCCCAGCCTCTCATTTTGTTTGACATATGTCTGCTTGTTTTTCTTTCATAAGACACATGACAGATAATGAGAATTACTCCTTATTCCTGAAATTTGTGATCTAAATGCTTTTCCACTCATTTCATCAGAGAATTTACCTAATTTGTAATGAGTCCCTGTGTTGAGGCTACCAACAATGTCAATGAATTAAAATGAAACAATCAGGAAATGCCAGCTTAACAGATGTCTGCTAATAAACGTACATAATGCACCAGACCCCAAATCCCCATCTTGTCCTGGGGCACCATGAAAGTGCCATCAGCTCAATATTTAGCCTGCCCTGAGATTCACCAAATCTTCATTTCCAGAGGTATAACTCAAGAAGGATTTCCCTGGAATGAAAATTAAAGAAAGAAATGCCCGAGTGTATTCCATCTGTCAGCTCATCAACATGCAGAAATGGTTGAATATTGCCTTACTTCACTGCTACTTCCTCCCCTGACACACCCAGAATTAGCTGAAAAGGAATAGGTAAAGAAAGAACTAGCTGTTTCTTAAGAGGAAATGTAACTGGAGAAAGGTATAATCTAACCTAATAAAATTGACAAACGAAAAGTTATAAGGGAAAAAAAGATGTTTATTGTTTGTATTTTTCAGCATAATTCTTTAGAGACATGGAGCATGTTTAGAAACTGAATCTCAAGGAATGTGAAGGGACCTGCTGATTGTCCATAATATGTAAGTTACAAAGTTAGGTTTATAACTCAAATCCTGTGAATTTCAGTCCAGGGCTTTTCATTAGACCTCACGCATGTGTTGATGTTTTCTTCTTGCTAAAGCCTTACTTTGATGGCAATACAATATTGCTACCATCTGCTCTTTTAAAATTGTGTTAACAATGATCTACAAGCTACTATACCTTTCCTGGAGCCCAGGTAAAATAAGCTGCTCAACAATATATTTTAAGCATGTAGAAGAACCCAGTATCCAAAGACATAATTTGCCCAAGAAGGGAAGCCTTTATCTGGCTCCGTCCTCAGTGAGACAGGAAAGTTATTTGAAAAATCCTAGCACCATGCTTAAGGATTTAGACTTCATTGTTACTAAGATCAGGATTAGAATCCTAACTCTGTCACATGTTGTAAAACTTTTGGCTGATTACTTTGCTTCTCTGAACATCAATTTTTTAATTTGTAAAATAGGAATGAATAATGTATCCTTCAGAGAGTTATTTATGAGGACTAAGCAAATAGGATAATGAGTGTTAAGCATTTAGCATACAGTGTCTGGCATACAGGATTATTATCTATTATCTGTGTATCTATTATTATCTACTGTTACTATCAGTATCTTTCAAGTCTGGTAAAATATGCATGTGCATATAGAACAGGAATTGTATTTATATTATCCATTGTTGTATGTACAACACCTAGGTCAGTGCTTTCTGATGGAGTAGGTGATCAGCATGTAATTGCTTAGTAGGTAAGTGTGTCAGATGGCTCCCATCATACAGAGATCCATTGGGCTAGAAAACGAGTTAACATAAAGGGAACTAATTTTTTTTCAAACCTGTTTTTTGACTGTGGGCATATCATAATATTGCTATTCCTCTCTAATATTTAGCATCCACTATTCTATAGGAACCATTTTCTTTAGTGATAGAAAACAATTAATCCTGCCCTGCCATGTTATATTCCCTTCTTGATTGATTCATTCCCTTCTTGATTGATTTATTCTCCTCATGAAATGTACTCCTTTGCTATATGTTGAAATAATTTGTAAATTGAATTGAACAAGACCATCAGGCTTTGTTATGATGGGTAGCAGCTATTTACCTTTTTATTCAGTCACATTACTATTGATGAGAAGGAGGAGGATGGTGATGATGAATGGCCTGTCTTTAAAGATTGTAATCAAAGGGGACGCCTGGGTGGCTCAGTCAGTTAAGTCTCTGCCTTTAGCTCAGGTCATGATCCCAGGGTCCTGGGATTGAGCCCTGCACTGGGCTGTCTGCTCAGATGGGGCCCTGCTTCTCCCTCTCTGTCAAATAAATAAATAAAATCTTTTAAAAAAGATTGTAATTAAAGGATTAATTGAAAAAATAGAATATATTCATATCAAATATCTATATTTTGCTTTCAGTCTAGACAAAGAAAATTTGCCTGATACCTAGCCACTTTCATCACCTTCCTAGCTCCCACCACATAGACACACACACACACTCACACACACACCTCTTCTTCCTCCACAGTCTTCCCTTTTCTGTTAGGTCTCCATACCTTTGGAATGAGAATGACCAAAGAATATGTGAAGGCATGGATCCTAAGGAAGAATTGTGCTAGATCACGGAGTGTAGACAAAGACTAATAGACTGCACAAGGGAAACCTGTTATCCAAATCTCTTTCCCACAGTTATGCATATGGGAGTTGTTTCCTTGCTGATCTGTTTTCTTTAATGGTTATCCACATTGTATTTCAATATGTCTCATTTCACGATGGCCCCATATTGGCTACTTTTAAAAAAAAATCTTACATAATACTAGCTTCATCTTTTTTTTTTTAAGCTGAGCTCAAGAATCAGAAAGCCAGTTATGTCAACTCCACTATAGGAAATGCACATAATCTAAAAGTATTAAACAGTTAAATCTACTACCTACCTACCTAATCAAATAATACACCCCAAAACAATGCAATGGTGTATTAGCTCTTATTTTGAATTGCTCATGGCTCCACCTGAAGTTCTCAAAAATATAGGCACTGTTAAATAATAGTCATTCCCCTAGTCTATACTAATATATCATAGTAAGACCAATATTTACCTACCCCACCACAATACCTTAAAACAACCATTCTATAATGGTGAGAAGTTGTATGGTAGACCTAAGTGGACCTGATATCAAGCAACCTGAGTTGTAGCTCTATTTCCACTACTAACTTGTGTCACCTTAGATGAGTTATTTCCTCCTTGATCTAGGTTACATAATTTGCAAATGAAGATGGATAATGACTTTTTATACTCAATTTATTTTTTAAAATGTCTTTATTTAATTAAAAAAAATTCTTTTCAGTGTTCCAGAATTCATTGTTTATGCATCACACCCAGTGCTCCATGTAATATGTGCCCTCCATAAAACCCACCACCAGCCTCCCTCAACCTCCCACCTCCCTCCCCTCCAAAACCCTCAGGTAGTTTCTCAGAGTCCACAGTCTCTCATGGCTCATCTCCCCCTCCAATTTTCCCCAACTCACTTCTCCTCTCCATCTCCCCATGTCCTCCGTGTTAATTCCTTAGGCTCCACAAATAAGCAAAACCATATGATAACTGACTCACTCTGCTTGACTTATTTCACATAGCATAATCTCTTCCAGTCCCATCCATGTTGATACAAAAGTTGGGTATTCATCCTTTCTGATGGAGGCATAATACTCCATAATATATATGGACCATATGGACTTTTTTTTCTTCCTTTTGATAATTTTAAAAAATTTTTTATAAACATATAATGTATTATTAGCCCCAGGGGTACAGGTCTCTGAATTGCCAGGTTTACACACGTCACAGCACTCACCATAGCACATACCCTCCCCAATGTCCATAACCGCACCACCCTTTCCCTTCCCTCCCTCCCCCCAGCAACCCTCAGTTTGTTTTGTGAGATTAAGAGTCTCTTATGGTTTGTCTCCCTCCTGATCCCATCTTGTTTCATTTATTCTTTTCCTACCCCCCAAACTCCCCACGTTGCATCTCCACTTTTGACCTTCTTTATCCATTCATCCATTGAAAGGCATCTTGGTTCTTTCCACTGAGGCCATTGCTGCAATGAACACTCAGGTACAGATGGCCCTTCTTTTCACTATATCTGTATCTTTGGGGTAAAGACCCAGTAGTGCAATTGCATGGTCATAGAGTAGCTCTATTTTTAAATTCTCAAGGAATCTCCACACTGTTTTCCAAAGTGGCTGTACCAACTTGTATTCCCACCAACAGTGTAAGAGGGTTCCCCTTTCTCCACATCCTCTCTAACACATGTTGTTTACCATCTTGTTAATTTTGGCCATTATAACTGGTGTAAGATGGTATCTCAATGTGGTTTTGATTTGAATCTCCCTGATGGCTAATGATGAACATTTTTTCATGTCTCTGTTAGCCATTCGTCTTTCTTCTTGGAGAAGTGTCTGTTCATGTCTTCTGCCCATTTTTTGACATGATTATCTGTTTTGTGTGTGTTGAATTTGAGGAGTTCTTTATAGATCTTGGATATCAGCCCTTTGTCTGTACTGTCATTTGCGAATATCATCTTCCATCCTTTGGGTTACCTCTTTGTTTTGTTGACTGTTTCCTTTGCTGTGCAGAAGCTTTTGATCTTTTTTTTAATTTATTTTTTTAATTTCATTTCTTTTCAGCATAACAGAATTCATAGTTTTACACCACACCCAGTGCTCCATGCAATGCGTGCCCTCCATAATACCCACCACCTGGCTCCCCCAACCTCCCACACCCCACCCCTTCAAAACCCTCAGGTTGTTTTTCAGAGTCCATAGTCTCTCATGGTTCATCTCCCCTTCCATTTTCCCTCAACTCCCTTCTCTCCATCTCCCCATGTCCTCCGTGTTATTTGTTATGCTCCGCAAATAAGTGAAACCATATGATAATTGACTCTCTCTGCTTGACTTATTTCACTCAGCATAATCTCTTCCAGTCCCGTCCATGTTGCTACAAAAGTTGGGTATTCATCCTTTCTGATAGAGGCATAATACTCCATAGTGTATATGGACCACATTTTCCTTATCCATTCGTCCCTTGAAGGGCATCTTGGTTCTTTCCACAGTTTGACGACCGTGGCCATTGCTGCTATAAACATTGGGGTACAGATGGCCCTTCTTTTCACCACATCTGTATCTTTGGGGTAAATACCCAGTAGTGCAATTGCAGGGTCACAGGGAAGCTCTATTTTTAATTTCTTGAGGAATCTTCACACCTTTCTCCAAAGTGGCTGCACCAACTTGCATTCCCACCAACAGTGTAAGAGGGTTCCCCTTTCTCCACATCTTCTCCAACACACGTTGTTCACTGTCTTGCTAATTTTGGCCATTCTAACTGGTGGAAGGTGGTATCTCAATGTGGTTTTAATTTGAATCTCCCTGATGGCTAGTGATGATGAACATTTTTTCATGTGTCTGATAGCCATTTGTATGTCTTCATTGGAGAAGTGTCTGTTCATATCTTCTGCCCATTTTTTGATATGATTATCTGTTTTGTGTGTGTTGAGTTTGAGTTCTTTATAGATCCTGGATATCAACCTTCTGTCTGTACTGTCATTTGCAAATATCTTCTCCCATTCCGTGGGTTGCCTCTTTGTTTTGTTGACCGTTTCCTTTGTTGTGCAGAGGCTTTTGATCTTAATGAAGTCCCAAAAGTTCATTTTTGCTTTTGTTTCCTTTGCCTTTGGAGACATCTTGAAAGAAGTTGCTTTTGCTGATGTCGAAGAGGTTACTCCCTATGTTCTCCTCTAGGATTCTTAAGGATTCCTGCCTCACATTCAGGTCTTTTATCTATTTCGAGTTTATCTTTGTGTATGGTATAAGAGAATGGTCGAGTTTCATTCTTCTACACATAGCTGTCCAATTTTCCCAGCACCATTTATTGAAGACACTGTCTTTTTTCCACTGTATATTTTTTCCTGATTTGTGGAAGATTATTTGACCATAATGTTGAGGGTCCATATCTGGGCTCTGTACTCTCTGTTCCACTATCTATGTGCCTGTTTTTGTGCCAGTTCCATGCTGTCTTGGTGATCACAGCTTTGTAATAAAGCTTGAAATCAGGCAACGTGATGCCCCCAGTTTTTTTTTTCTTTTTCAACATTTTCTTAGCAATTCGTGGTCTCTTCTGGTTCCATACAAATTTTAGGATTGTTTGTTCCAGCTCTTTGAAAAATGCCAGTGGAATTTTGATCAGGATGGCATTGAAAGTATAGTTTGCTCTAGGCAGTATAGACATTTTAACAGTGTTTATTCTTCTGATCCATGAGCATGGAATGGTCTTCCATCTTTTTGTGTCTTCTTCAATTTCTTTCATGAGTGTTCTGTAGTTCCTTGAGTACAGATCCTTTGCCTTTTTGGTTAGGTTTATTCCCAGGTATCTTATGGTTCTTGGTGCTATAGTAAATAGAATTGATTCTTTAATTTCTGCTTCTATATTTTCATTGTTAGTGTATAAGAAAGCAACTGATTTTTGTGCATTGATTTTGTATCCTGGCACATTACTGAATTGCTGTATGAGTTCTAGTACTTTGGGGGTGGAGTCTTTTGGGTTTTCTGTATAAAGTATTATGTCATCTGTGAAGAGAGAGAGCTTGACTTCTTCATTGCCAATTTGGATACCTTTTATTTCTCTTTGTTGTCTGATTGCTGTTGCTAGGACTTCTAGTACTATGTTGAACAAGAGTGGTGAGACTGGGCATACTTGTCCTGTTTCTGATCTCAAAGGGAAGGCTGTCAGCTTTTCCCCATTGAGGATGATATTTGCTGCGGGTTTTTCTTTTTTTTTTTTTTTTTAAGATTTTATTTATTTATTTGACACACACAGAGAGAGAGACCACAAGTAGGCATAGAGCAGGCAGAGAGAGATAGAGGAGGAGGAAGCAGGCCCCCCACTGAGCAGAGAGCCTGATGTGGGGCTCGATCCCAGGATCCTGGGATCATCACCTGAGCTGAAGGCAGAGTTCTGAACCCATTATGCCGCCCAGGCACCCCTCACTGTGGGTTTTTCATAAGTAGATTGTATGAAGTTGAGGAATGTTCCTTCTATCCCTATATTTTGAATCGTTTTAATCTGGAACGGATGCTGTAACTTGTCAAATGCTTTTTTTTTTGCATCAGTTGAGAGGACCATGTGGTTTTTCTCTCTTCTCTTATTGATTTGTTCTATCACATTGATTTGTGAATGTTGATCCACCCCTCCTTCCCATGGATAAATCCCACCTGGCCATGGTGGATAATCTTTTTAATGTACTGTTGGATCCTATTAGCTAGGATCTTGTTGAGAATCTTAGCATCCATATTCATCAGGGATATTGGTCTTAAATTCTCCTTTTTGGTGGGGTCTTTGCCTGGTTTGGAGATCAGGGTAATGCTGCCTTCATAAAAAGGGTCTGGAAGTTTTCCTTCTGCTTCTATTTTTTGAAACAATTTCAGGAGGATAAGTATTATTTATTCTTTGAATGTTTGGTAGAATTTCCCAGGGAATCCATCAGGTCCTGGGCTCTTGTTTTTTAGGAGGTTTTTGATCACTGCTTCAATCTTGTTACTAGATATTGGTTTATTCAGGTTGTCAATTTCTTCCTGGCTCAGTTTTTGAAATTTATAGTTTTCCAGGAATGCATCCATTTCATCTAGGTTGCTTAACTTATTGGCATAGAACTGCTGATAATAATTTCTGTTGATTGTTTCTATTTACTTATTTTAGAGAAAAAGCACACATGCATACGCCCACATGAACGTAAGTGCTCAAGTAGGGAGAAGGGGCCGAGGGAGAAGGAAAACCTGAAGCAGACGCCCTGCTCAGCACTGAGCCAATGGCAGGATTTTATCTTGACTCCAAGATCACAACCTGAGTCAAAACCAAGAGCCAGAAACCCAACTGACTGAGCCACCCAAACACTCCTCAATTTATTTTTCATATTGAATGTTAGTTTTTCTTCACCTAATTCTGTTCTACAGCAAACCTTTTACAAAGGTCATGGAGGAGTTTAATTTGAATACTTGCAAAATAATATCTTGCAAAGGTTTCATTGTTCCAAAGTTTGAAACATCTCAAGTTTTAAGCAATGCCTTACTAATTTGACAATTAATATAATATCTTTAATTTTTTAGTAAATGTGTGCAAAATTATTATTTATTATAATCTTATTGATTAAACTAAATCCAGCACATGTACACATTAAGACCTTCAAATATGTTTATGCTGTTGAATATTTTTAAAGGTAATGGAAGAATTAGCATGACATTTGCAATTCATCTCAAATAACTTTTTTTTAATGCAACAAGTGACATTAATACAGTCAGGAAAACAAAGAGGAGGCTTAAAATGTTTTCCTTGATCCAGGAGGAAGTGTTGTCAGATTATTGGTATTAGAAACACGCATGTGCTTAGTCCAGTTCTCTTCTTAAAAGCAGAACATAACAGAGAAAAGATTCTTTCCTTCGCATACACCCATCTGAGTTTGACAAATAAGCAAGAAACTGCTGCAAGAGAACTCTTGAGAAACCAGGACATGGGTATAGAAACCCACCTACTCTTTTTTTCTACTTGTCTATTATTTAAGACCACTTCACGCTCTTTCCTCCAAACTAGTAAGTAGGGACTGGATACAGTCCTTAGATGGCTATCACCCATTGGACAAGGGCATTGGGGTGAACAGAGTCCTGGGAGGCACAATGTCATTTATTTAATCTAAGACCTTGAGGAAGATAGCTGGCTAGCGCTAGTTTGTTCACTTCACTTTTGCTTTTGAATGTTGACACCTGGTTTTACTTTTTGCCTCACGTGAACAGGTGCTACTTGTTGTCCAGTGAAACCCCAATTCTCTACACTTCTAGAGATGGCAGAAACTTTTTCCTTAGTTGTTAATTTCTTAAATCAAATGCCCTTGTATAGCAACCTTTTTTTCTCTAGATGTTAGGTCTATCACTGCCAGAAGTCTTTCTTTTTTAAAGGTTTTTAGAAAAAAATTTAAGTAATCTCTCCACCTAACATGGGGCTCGACCTCACAACCCTGAAATCAAGAGTTACCTGCTCTACTGACTGAGCCAGCCAGGCACCACTCACTGCCAGAAAACTTAATGTTGCTTCTAGCCCACAATTCTTTTAAGACTTTACTAAAATGCTATTTTCTCTGTGAAGTCTTCCTGTTTATTTTCCCCCACAACTTCTATTAACTTCTAACGTATAGTATAATATGCTTCTTATGCTTATTGTCTTTCTCTCCACACTAGAGAATATAAGCTTTTGAAGGGCAGAGATTTTTGCCTGTATGCTTCACTGACATATTCCCTGAACCTAGAAGGCTCCCTGGTATATAGTAAGTGCCCAAAAAACATTTGTTGAGTTAATGAATCTAGCCCAATCTCTTTCATACCAGACCTTTCAAGTATTGATGGCTACCTGAATTAAATAGTTTGGTCCATACCTCCTTGGATTTGTGATATCAAATTTTAATCCTGCCTCCTACAATTGAAGCCATCTTCATTCCTATTCATTTTCTTCATGCTCTGCTAATAGAGGTCTAACTTAGGTGTCCTATTATCTCTTCAGAAGTATCTCAAGTATTGCATGTATCACTGTAGTGGAGGGGAATCCAGGAAGAAACACTTTAACAATTCATATGTTTTACATCTCACTAAACCTGGCATTAAACTCATCCCTTCCATGAAACCTTTTACAATTTTACCCACTAAACTCCTTGACCTTCTCTCCATACTACCTCTAATTTCCTTATCATTGTGCATATTTTCACACACATACTTGTACCCGTGAGTTCATGTGAACTTTTTTTCAGTTTATGAATGTATTGTCAGTTCTTTGGTTTAGATAGCAGGTTTACTTGAAAGGATTTTCAGATCCTAATGGGATGATCCCACTCCTGCCTTATATTCCTAAATAAATTTACTTCTCTTTAAAGTATACAAAGTAATTTAAATGAATCAAGACATTTTGGGGGCACCTGGGTGGCTCAGTGGGTTCAATGTCTACCTTTGGCTCAGGTCATGATCTCAGGGTTCTGGGATCGAGCCCCACATTGGGCTCTCTGCTCTGCAGGGAGCCTGCTTCCCCCTCTCTCTCTGCCTGCTTCTCTGCCTACTTGTGATCTCTGTCAATTAAATAAATATTTTTTTAAAAAGATCATTTTCTTTGGTAAAGGTGAAAATACTATTTTGTTTCTGAGATGTTTTCCACATAATTTTTTAAGAAATGAGAGCTGGAGAACTGGACAACTTGCTGTTCAAAGATCAGGATCAAAAGAGATTCTTCAGCTCTTTCTGCCCATGAGTCCTGTCCCTGTGCTTTAATAAACTACCATTTTGCACCAAAGATGTCTCAAGAAATCTTTCCTGGTTGTGGGCTCTCGACCTCATCCACCAAACCTTACCTATATTCTAAAACCTCATCAGTCTGATTTGTTCTCTTATCTCTGGTTTCCTTATGCCTCAGCATTTCTGGGATTTTTGAGGAGGCTGATCACTTAGCTTCCATGTGAACCTGGTCATGTAGCCCCCTATCTATCTCTACCTACCTAGCCCTGCCTGTTCCTTAGTCAGTGAGACCCTTCAGATGCATAGCGGTGGGATGATTGGGGGGGATGATTGCCAACATGTATCTTGTGGGGTAGAAATAAAGGAAGTTTCCAAAAGAATTTTTATATGTTAAAGTAGACTCAGGATCCTGGGCGTTGGGCTAATATTGCCTTTTGCCCTTAGCAAAGTGTCAACATCTAGGCAGTTGAGTCCCTAGGGGAATATTACTCTGACTGTCTAAAGGACTTGTCAATGGGCTGTAAGTAGTGAGGAAATTTAATAATTTTTCTTCTGCCTTTATTTCCCACAGCATTGTGTTCCAGTGAATTTTATGCATGGCTCATATAGCAATAGGCATGAAGGTTGTCCATATGTGAGCTATTGCAGTTTCTCTGAAGTGATGTCAGGTAATGCACCTTCAGCTTGCAGAGTTTGGAAAAGGGGCCGTTTTAGTTTTTAGTGACTCCAACCAAAAAGAGTGGAAGAAAATGTGAGATATTTGTTTGTTTGGTATCTGTCTCTATCCGATTGGGGCCCCTAAATGTGGGGCAACCCAATCAGGTGGAAGCCAGTCGTGTGGGAAGTAAAAGAATTCACCTGAGGGGCGCCTGGGTGGCTCAGTGGGTTAAAGCCTCTGCTTTCGGCTCAGGTCATGATCCCAGGGTCCTGGGATCGAGCCCCACATCGGGCTCTCTGCTCCGCGGAGAGCCTGCTTCCTCCTCTCTCTCCCTGCCTGCTTCTCTTGCCTACTTGTGGTCTCTGTCTGTCAAATAAATAAATAAAATCTTTAAAAAAAAAAAAAGAATTCACCTGAGGCAGAACCAAGGTGATAGAAGTTTATTGAATACACTGTAAGGGAGCACTGGGCAGGACAGCAAAGGAGAGACTCTGCAAAGTGATAGTGGGTAGGGGCTGTATTTAAAGGGGAAAGGTGAGGAGGTTTGGGGATGTATAGAATTTTTCCTTTTTTGGTAACTGTGCCTGGTTGTCAGTAACCCATTGGTTAGTTAGGACCTGTGGGTACTCTGAGGTGGATCATCATATGGGCCTGTCTAGATTCAGCCATGTCACTGTGGGACTTTCTACCTTACTCAGATTCCCATTGTTCAAGCCTGTTGTTCAAAAGTGACCTTCACCGTTTGATGAGTTGTAGCCAGATATCTCAGGAAACTAGGAAAATGATTCCAATTGTGTCCCTATGATAAGATGAACAGATTCTTATTGAAAATAGGCAAATAATGACATTGCGGTAAAAATAAGAATACTCAATAAGAGTTTCTGAATTGTGGAGGGAAAAGGTAATGAGGAAAAAAATTTCAATTCTGTTTGCCAAAGAATAATTTACCAAATAGTTGTAAGTTATAAATAGCTTGAGAAAAAAGATTTCTTTAAATTTGGAAAACAAAATATTAAATAACCAGTAATTTTTCAAACAAAATTTCATAAAAATTGTAATCATCTCATCAATTCATTTAGTCCAATTTGATTAAATTATTTTCCTTGATCTTGGATTAGCAGTTTTGAGTCAGTTTTTTTCCATTAGATTATTGCAAATTCTTACATAGTTCAATGGTATCATCATAAAGTTACCCACATTCTTTTCCATCAGTCTCTATTTGAGGATGAGCACTTTTGTCTGTAGTTGTTGGCAATAGCTTTTAGGAAAGCATCAGAGTAAACAGTAACTGTGAATGACTTCAAAATGGTCTTGGGTAACAATCTGTTGAGAGTTATCTCTAATGTAACTAACAAGAAAACTTGGTTATTTCTGTGACATACATTTTAAGATAATATTTGTAATTATGATTAGTTATATGAATAGTAAGAATGTTGACAAATATCTTGGGAATTTTATATAATTTCTGGAACACTGAGGGTGCTTGGGTGGCTCAGTGACTTCCTTCGGCTCAGGTCATGGTCCCGGAATCCAGGGATGGAGTCCTGCATCAGGCTCCCTGCTTGGCAGGGAGTCTGCTTCTCCCTCTGACCCTCATCCTTCTCATGCTCCCTCTCTCTCATTCTCTCTCTCTCTCTCAAATAAATAAATAAAGTCTTTTAAAAATTTTCTGGAATACCTGTTAATATAAATGTGACCATACAAATTGATGAGCCGGCTGGGAAACCTGGGCTCCAAAATGGCGGATCTTCCCACCAACCCTCTCCAAGATGGCGGACTTTCCCGCCACCCTCACTGCGGCCTCCACCTCACCGTCAGGAGACTGAAACTCTCCACCCAGGAACTTCCCAATTGGGAACTGCCCACCACGGACATCCCCAGCCCCATACCTTCCCATCACCACATACCTTGCCATTGGACTCAAGCCCATGCCTCATTCTGGTCCGATACACTTTCCCTGCCCCATACCCTCCGATTACCACTACCTCAACCCGATAAAAGGACCTCGCCAACTTCCTCCCAGCGTGACCTCCTCGACTCACTATTCCTCTCTCTCTCTTTTTCTGTGAGTCACGGATCCTCGCCCGAGGGTGCTTGCAATAAAGTTCATCTCTCGGATCCATTTGCCTCGTAGCCTCTTTTTCTTACCATCTTCAGTGGGAGCAACTTAACACAAATAAATACTTAAAGAAGGTAGAACAGCAGTCCTTATTTGAAAATACTTCCTATGCAATTTAACAGAACAAATAAGCCTAATTAGTGTAACATCTCTTCTTTTTGTAAGGAAAGAGAGCAGATTCCTTTGAGATTTTCCAGAGAAGCTCTTCAAAATCCAGAAGTTAGTCTAAACTCTAAAAACCTGCATTTAGTATTTGGTTTGGGGAAGTTGCTCAAAATGTCAAAAGGTTTAGGGGCACCTGGGTGGCTCAGTCAGTTAAGTGTCTGCCTTCAGCTCAGGTCATGATCCCAGGGTCCTAGGATTGAGTCCCACGTCAGGCTCCCTGCTCAGCAGAAACTTGGCCTCTCTCTCTCTCCATCTGCCTGCCACTCCACCACTTGTGCTCTCTCTGTCCAATAATAAATAAGATCTTTTAAAAAATGTTAAATGTTTTAAAATACTTGATTAAATAGGATCACAGATAACTGTGAAAAAATAGTTATCTATTGAATCAATGTGACAAAGGATTTCAAAGGCAAATACACAGTTACATAGTTAAAGAAAGTTTAGCTTTTTTATAGCATGATTCAGTTTTTCTTTTTTTTTAAAGATTTTATTTATTTATTTGACAGAACCAGTGAGAACGCACAAGCAGGAAGAACAGCAAAGGGAGAAGGAGAAGCAGGCTCCCTGCTGAGCAGGGAGCCCGATGCTGGGCTCGATCCCAGGACCCCAGGATCATGACCTGAGCCGAAGGCAGAGGCTTAACCCACTGAGCCACCCAGGCGCCCGTGATTCAGTTTTTCTTAAGTAAAAAAAGACCTGATAAAGACAACATGAAACACAGGAAATTATTTTGATAAGACACAAAAATCATTGTTTTCTAAGTGAAATACTTAACAGATAAAAAAAAAATCCTATATAATAATACACGAAAACTTCTCTCTTTCCCTCCCTTTCTCCTCTTCTGTCCTGTCCCCTCCCTCTCCCTATCCTTCACTCTCTCCCCTTCTCCTTTTCTATTTACATTTAGTGCTTTTTCTTTATTCTTCTTTCATTCTGTAACAGTTATTTTACTCTAAGAAAAATTGCTGTTATGCTACCTAGGTGGCTCAGTCGTTTAAGTGTCTGCCTTTGGCTGGGGTCGGGATCTCAGGATCCTAGAATTGAGCCCCTCGTCAGGCTCCCTGTCTGGCTCCCTGCTCTGCTGGGAGCCTGCTTCTCCTTCTCCCCAATTTATGCTCTCTAGCTCTCTCTCTGTATCTCTCCAATAAATAAATAAAATTAAAGAAAAAAAATTACTCTCTTTTCCCTTAAGGAGAGTACATCTTTCATACCTTAAGGCTTTAGAAAAAAAAAACAGACAAACAGCACTTTTGTACCTTATAGCTTTCCTTACCAAAAACACTTCTTACTTTTCTTGCATAGTTTGCATACAGAGTTGTGTAACTAATTGTTATAGGATTTCTTTTCCTTTAGTGCCTGTGGTTCTTGGTCTGGTCATGCATCTTTAAAGAATGAAAAGGTAGACCAGAGGAAAAGTGGTGGGCAGCAAAATAAAGTTTATTGAGGAGAGTAAACCAAAGTTTAGTACAAAGCTCCCAAAGAAGGAGGGGACCTGAAAGAATTGCCCATTTGGGTTTAGATCTAGGAGTTTTTAATGGGCCTGCTGACAAGCTGTTTTAATCTGATTAATCCTCCATGCATTTGCCACCCAGTCAGGTTTTTGTCATCTACCTATCATGTGGGAAAGGGTGGAGAGCTCCCTCCAGGGTGGTGTAAAATCCTTTTAAGGGTAGTTTCCTTTTAGGGGGCCCCTTGTCCCTGCCTGGCTTCCTCCCAACTATCCTTTATTATTATTATTATTAGCAACTTTAATTACATATATTAATTAGAATTCTTAACCCCTAATACACTTAATTTCTAGAAAACTAGAAAGTAAGCAATTGTGAACTGCCATGCCAGCATTCTGTAGACTAGCAAATATATGGATGCACAAATTTCTGTAGTGTATGCTTCCTCATAGCACTATTTTTAAATGTGGCACAGGACATGTTTACTAAGAGACCCAAATGTCTACTAATAAATACACCTAAGTATCTTTAGTCTCTCTGTAAAAATTTAGAAGCAAAAAGTAGATAAATGTAAACTTATATTCAGCAATTAATGCTTCACCATTTTATCTTCTTTGAAAATGATCTAGATAATCAACAAATATCCATCATTTAACTTAACTTGGCAAAGCTCTAAGGGTGTATGTCACCAAAGAGATTTAGGAATTATTATTAAGTAGACATATTATAAAAATCTTATAAAGCATAATAGTTGAAAAGTTCATTTATAACTTTTATCCCACTTAAATCTATTTAATTCAGTTGTTTTTAACAATTTTGCTTGTATTAGTCATGACAGTTTCCTGAAACATTAAACAGCTAGCTATCATCTTAAGTTGTTTAACTTGCTGATAAATTTTGTAACATAGGGATAATACCTCTAGTAAACCTAGGTAGATTAAATGTTATATGCGTAGGGGCCAAGGGAGGCTACCCCAAGATGGGCCTCAGTATTATTTTGAGTTGAAAGCAACTAAGTCCCAGCAGATGGAGGAAAAGCTCTCTTCTTGATCTTCAACTGCCTAAAGTTACACTGGAAAAGAGCCTTTGACAGGAAAAGACTCCCCTTTACCTAAGGAACTCCTCGGCATAATAAGGTGACCTTGTTTTTTCCAAACACTTTTCACCTTCTTGCCAAACCACTTTCTCCCCTTTGAACCTTCAGGTGTCTACCCCTCTCCTTAGCTCACATAAGCTTCATGTCACCTCTCTGTTTTTGTAATTTCATGTCTACATGGATTCCCCAGACATAGACCTATTAAATTTGATTTTCTCCTGTGTTTCTTTGTTGTTTGTTTGATGCGTGGGGCAGAGGGAGAGAAAGAGTCTTCAGCAGGCTCCACTGCACCCCCGCCCCCCCAGGAGATCTAGCCTATGACCCTGAGATCATGACCTGAGCCATTATCAGGTGTTGGACCCTTATTCAAATGAACCACCCAGGTGCCCCTGTTTTTCTCCTGTTATTCTCTCTCATGTCAATTTGATTCTAAGTCCAGCTGGAAGGACCTTTTAGGGGACAAATTCTTGGTCTTTGACATATGTATGCATGTGTTTAATGCTGACAAATATGAAGGTATCCTCATTTTTTGTGTTGTTTTTTGTTTTTGTTTTGTTTTATTAAACTATTAGTGTTCTTATTTGCCAAAGATTACCAAGGCCATGTGAACATGAAAAGCATTTGGATTAGTTCCCACTTTTCTAAGAGAATATTTAATTTATTTAAGTGTTTATTTTTCTTTATGCCAATTAAATAGAGCTCTTTTACAAATTAATTTTGGTACTACCAACAAGAGGTAGAAAAATATTCCATATATATATACATGAACCCTACAGACAAACACAAAGAGGTCTTATGGCTTTCATTTAAAAATTTTAGCCACGTGTCAGGTATAATAATGCAAAACTCACTAGTTTATAAAAGAATAGCTGGAATCCAAACTGTGTTTCTGGCCTATGGAATAAGTTAAATTTACCCCCTCAGGTAGCTAAAACTTTTACTAATATTTTTGGAGAAGACTTTGGAGATTTTTTATCTGCCCAGTGTGTTCCCAGTTATCTCGCTTTTTCCCCCATTCTGGTAAGTCATCTCCCTGAAATTCAGGAAGGCTAAGGTAGGGTCCAAGGCTTTTGGATCCCACAGAAGACAGGGGAGAAAATTTACATGTCAACTATGCTGAGGTGGGGTAACTTTTCCCCCAGAGGGAGAAAGGCTTTTTCCTTTCTCTCCCTTTCTATTTGCCTATTATCACACATCTAGGGTAATTAAGATTATCCCTTTTATTTTTTCTTAATTACAGGACAGTTCTGTTTCAAATGTGATCTTTTACCATATCTGCAAACATTTTGAGATTAATAGGGGAGGTTTGGGGATTCATAAGAAAGATAGGTATGATTTGAATTGTTTCTAGAACTGCATTTCTGTTCTTGTAAAGACTAAGAAAACAACAGTCATTTAATTCCTCAAAAAATTGGATCTGCAGCAAGAGTATTAAAAGGTAGAACTACCCATCTAACTATATTATCTTCAGTTTATTTCTTTGTATCAGGCAGAAGATTTCCAACTAAGATAGAAATCAAAAGATCCCCATGTAGATTTAGAACTATGTGCTTTGGTAATGTTTTAATAAATTGTCCCACAAAGAACTGAAGAGGTTTCTTTCCCTTTGAGCACATAGTTTCATTTTCGCTTATGAGAGGATACCTTTAAATAAATATTTCCACAGTGATGTCAGCAAGAAGGTGGAGTGGGGGATCCCCACACTCATTACCCCACACAAAATAACCAGATAGCTATCTATTGTGATCTGTGGTCACATAAATGTAGGCTTGAATCTAATCCTGCCATTCACATGCTGTATGACTTTGAGTATATCACTAATTCATTTTAAGTATCAAATTCAATATTTGTATAAGGAGCATGATGATACGTGTCTTTTAGGAGCATTTTAATGATTAAATGTGATTATGTATGTAATGTTCCTAATAAATGGTACATTATAAATAGTAAATAATCATTATATCTATTGTTACTAATTTTCCTAGACGCTGAGTCTACCTTCAATACCATATCTGCTTTCTTTCCCCCATATCACCTAGTATAGGGTTTCCTTATAGTTTGCCAAATGACTGAATTAATCCCCTAATCAATGTCCTTACCCTGTAAATTTTGGTCGAGTGATTTTTAAAAAAATTTTTTTAAAGATTTTATTTCCATATTTGATAGAGCACAAGGAGGCAGAGCCGCAGGCACAGGGAGAGAGAGAGGCAGGCTTTCTGCTGAGCAGGGAGCCCGACTCGGGGCTGCATCCCAGGAGCTCCATCCCAGGACCCTGGGACCATGAACTGCGCGGAAGGCAGCTGCTTAACCAACTGAGCCAGCCAGGTGCCACTTGAAGATATTTTAAATACAACCATAGCCTTTTGCTCAGAAATAAGTTACAAATGAAGGTTTCCATGATTGTAACATCTACCTCTAGGATTTGCCTCTTTTCAACAACACAACAAGTAGTTCCAGGGGAACTCAAAGAATCTACTTGTGTGTGCTTATTTTTGAGAAAAAAAAAAGTGCATGAATGTGGCCTTACCAAAACACAGAGAAAACTTGTACTTCCTCTTTTAAATACTGGTCCTTTCTATGCCTCAGCTGTCGATACAGAAATAATTTTCCTTGAAGACGAAGGGAAATATGAAGTATATCCGTACTCTCAGACACTGTCAACAGATGGGTAGAGCACATGCTGTGATTCCCTAGGTGGGCAGTTTATACTTTCAGACTCTTCCAGAGAGTAACCATGCAATGATTAATATTCAAACATCAAAGGTATTCTGTTTCTTTTTATGAAACTCAGTGGCTGTTGAGATTCCTCTTTTAATGCCTCTGACTCATTTCCATCTTTCTTGATAACTGACCACACCTCAGCCTTTAAGCCTACCTGGTGCAAAATGGCTGTTAGCAACTTGACAGACTTTTATTCTGGCTTTGTTACTAGGGCCCTTGGCCTGTGAAGCACTCTTTAAAGCACGGATTTGTTTGTAGCAGATGTAGACACTTGACTTGTTTACAAAAAGGAATCTGTGTAAGCTTGCCAAGGAGCCCATGAGTTGGTCTCTGAATGTATGAGCAATGGCCATCATTATCCTTGAGGAGAACACCTGCTGTGGTGCCATCACCAATTAGTTCTTCTCTTTCTCCCCCACTCCCTTTCCAGGAGGCATACTCTTTAGTTACTTTGTTCTCAAGTTTCACAGGATTGTTTTCTGCGGGGAATTATGTGAATCAGAATACTAGATGGTCTTTTTTTTTTATTTTAGATGGTCTTTTTAAAATGTCCATTGCTCCTTGGCTACAAAGAGTATGTAGTCTTCTGTAGCACCATCTATGCAAACCGAATGATGTCGTTTTTAAAGAAGTCTGAGAATTTTACAGGTCACTTGATAAAATAGTAAAAGTATGTGACTGATCATTAGATTTTTTTAATAATTAGACATTGAAATTGACCTTAATCTAGTGAAAAAAATTGGCTTAAAAGCAGTTATATAAAGAGTAGTTTACTTCCCTCAAAGCAGCCCTTGTTAAGTATCATGCTATGTTCCTGATACAGAGTTCCCAAGGTCTAATATGTAGATGCTACAGAGTAGCTGTAGCATAAGCAGTCAAAACCGCTGATTACAGATGTATTTTGCTTGGTTTTCACACTGCTGCGTTGGTCTATGTGATGTCTTCATTTTTATTTAGTTACAGACATTTAAAATCAGGAAATGTCATATGACAATCCACATAAATTGCTTCTTTTGAATGAGAAAAATATAGGATCTGGTACTTTGAGCCTGTATTCCTGTATAACAACATTGGTCTGGGACTGAGTAATGGCCTTTAGAAAGGCCTGCACTTTCCATTTTCCCACTGTCTTCATCAATTTCTGCTGTTTCTCCAGCTATAAAGCTTAGTGTTCGTTGCCATTTATCATACTAAATATGGCCTTTCACAAGAAACCCTGGTATATCTTTAAGGTACTTTTGATGTATTGTGTATCTAAGTTTTAAAAAAAAGTGTCTAGATTTTTGGATCTTTGGATAGAGAAAATATAGGGCATCACTATAGTATATGTATTAATATGTATTAGTTTCCTATTGCTACTATAACAAACACATTAGTACAAACTTAATGATTTCAAACAACACACATTTATTCTATTATAGCTCTGAATGTCAGCTGTCTTAAATGAATCTTAGAGTTAAAAACAGCCAGGGCCGATTCTTTCTCCAAACTAAGGTTAGAGTCTTTAAGATTCCAAAGAATCCATTTCCTTGCCTTTTGCATCTTCTACATGGTGTTCCTTGGCTCATGGTCTATTCCTCACATTACTCTAATCTCTTGTTTCTATTGTCACACCTTCTATTCTGACTTTTATTCTCTTACTCCCTTGTACAAAAAGATCTATGTGATTATATTCAGTTTACCAAGAAAATCCAGGATAACCTTCCAATATCAAGACATTTAACTTAATCACATCTATAATGTTCCTTTTGCCATGTAATATAACTTATTCACAGGTTCTAGGGCCTAGGATGTAGACACCTCTATAAGCCGTCATATAAGCCGTCATTTTGCTAGCCACACTGTGTCATTATTCAGGCCAGCTATTCATGGAGATAAAGTTGTTAGTGGAGGATGTTTACTTCAACCAAGACTTTTCAAATTAAAGTCCATAATGAAGAAATAGTACAGAATTCAGGAAGAGATAGGCAGCTATCTGTAGACACCCAGCAAAAAATTGTAGAAGTGTATTTGTTCAGATAATTTGCAACTTATAAAACACTTAAAAGGATACATTTGTTAGAATCTTTATCTGTCATGAACAGATTATAAGCTTTGTCAATATTTTATTCACACAAATGTCTCTGTTTAGGAATTTTCAGTCAATAAGCCATTTTCAAGTTGACTTTTGACTCCCTTATCTGTAAATGCAGCAATGAAAGATGCTTTCTTAAACAAAAACAATGTGTATAAACAAGCTAAGTATTCCTGTGGATCAGAAACTGAAAAGAAACACATGGCTATAAAGTAAGTTTAACGTTATGAACTTAAGGACTGGAAGTATGTAGAAGTGTTACAGAGATCAATTACTGGGGAGGACAAAAGTATTGCTACTAGCGGGATTCATGAGTGTCTCGGTCAGTTAAGCATCTGACCCTTGATTTCAGTTTAGGTCATGATCTTGGGGGTATGAGATCCAGCCTTGTGTCAGCTCCACACTGAGAGTGGAGCCTGCTGAAGATTCTCTCTCTTTTCCTTTCCCTCTGCCCCTTCCTGCCACTTGCTCTGTCTCGGGGGGCGGGTAGGATTGCTACTAGGACTAGAGAATGATCAATGAGTGAAAGTGAAATCAAAGACTGCCAGAGATAGTGTTCTTCCTACCATGAAAAGAACCTGAAAAAATTTCATTACTGTTGTCCTAGGCCACAGACCTTATAAAGTTTAATAGTTGGACTGGTGGGTAGGAGCAGAAAAAGTCACAGAAAAGAAGGACCTAGACTAGCCAAACTGCATGCTTAGAGAAGACAATTCAGTGATTTCTTTTCTTTTTAAGATTTTATTAATTTATTTGACAGAGAGAGAGAGAGAGAGCGAGCTCACACACAAAAGGGAGAACAACAGGCAAAGGGAGAGGGAGAAGCAGGGAGCCCAATGCAGGTCTCAACCCCAGGACCCTGGGATCATGACCTGAGCCGAAGGCAGATGCTTAACAAGTGAGCCACCCAGGCGCCCCAGTTCAGTAGTTTCTTATAAAACAAAACATACTTGGACCATGTAATACAATAATCATATTCATTACTATTTACCTACAGTTGTTAAAAACATATGTCCAAACAGAAACCTGCACATGAATATTTATAGCAGTTTCATTGGTAATTTCTAAAACATGGAAGTGACCAAGATATCCTTTAGTACATGAATTAGTAGTTATATATGCAAAAAATGGAATATTTTTCCTCACTAAAAAGAAATGAACTATTAATCCATGAAAAGACATGGAGGAAGTTTCATTGTATACTACCATGTGCAAGAAACAAATCTGAAAATTCTGTATACTGTATGACTAAAACTACATGACATTCTAGAAAAAGCAAAACTATGGGGAAATAAAATGATTCACTGTCACCATAGGCTAGAGGGTTGTGTGGGATGAATAGGTGGAGCACAGTGAATTCCTAGGGCAGTAAAACTACCCTGGATGATGTTATAATGGCAGATACATATCATTACATATTTGTCTAAACCTGTAGAAAGTTCAGTACCAAGGGTGAACCCTAAGATAAACTTTGGACTTTGGGTGTTTATCATGCTTCAATGTAGGTTCATGAATTGTAACAAGTATACCATTCTATGAGACCTGTGGGAAGTTATCAAACCTACCAGTATTCAAATTATGTGAGTCCAATAAGGAGAGGAGAGAAAGCAAGAGGCAGAAAGAATTTTTGATGAAATAATGGACCAAATCTTTTTAAAGTTTGACAAATTTGATAAAATATATAGATCTATAAATTTGGTAAAATACATAAATTTACACATCCTAACTCTGGTTTCTTTTTCTTTTATTATAAAGGTGCCAGTCAGATTGGGTTATGGCCACACCCTTATGACTTCATTTAATCTTTATTACCTCTTTAAAGGCCATGTCTCCAAATACAGTCCCATTAGGGGGTATGACTTAAACATATGAATTTTGAGGTGATGTGGACCCTAATACTTTGTAGTCCAAGAACACAGATACAAAATTATAGACTGTCTTATCTGATCTACTCTTTTATTATATTTATGTCACTTTTTCTTCTCTTGAATGAATAATTATATTAGCCAAAGTTCCAGGAAACATTTAAGTAATAATAATGGTGATAGAACTCCTGCCTAATACTGGTCTTTAATACAAAGGAATTCTAGTTCTTTACCATTAAGCATGATATATACCTATGTAAGCATGTGTTATTTATGTGTGCATATATAATATGTATTTGTGTGTGTATACATATATATACATATAAAATAGAAACATATCTCTTACTATTTTACTGTTTACTGAAGATATTCTTCAGGTTATCTGCTTGCTTATATGCTTCTTACCTTTTTTTCATTCTATTCATGACATTTAGCCATTACTGAATGGCTTTTTAGAATTCATTGAAATGTGTGCTTTTTCCTGCTTTATGCTTAATATGGTGAATTACATTAATATGTCTTACAATATTGAGCCATTTTTACATCTCTTTACTACAAACAAAATCACTTGGGTTTGGTGAATTATTATTTTACTACAATTTTAATTTATATTTATTTATTTATTTAATAAAGATTTTTATTTTATTTATTTGACAGAGATCACAAGCAGGCAGAGAGGCAGGCACAGAGAGAGGGGGGGGAAACAGGCTCCCTGCTGAGCAGAGAGCCCAGGGCTCGAACCCAGGACCCTGAGATCATGACCTTAGCCGAAGGCAGAGGCTTAAACCACTGAGCCACCCAGGTGCCCTTACTACAATTTTTAAATTATATTTTTATTTCATTCATGATTCTTGCATCAGTATTCCATTTTCTCTACAGATATGAATTAAAATATCATTTGGATACTTTCCTTATTTTTCTATGTTCTTTTAAAATTTAATTATATTCAAAAGTCTGATAGAATTTGCTTATGAAATTAACTGGCACTTAAAAATGTGGGGAGGTAGACATGTTAACTCTCAGAAAATTATAGCAGACCAGTTAGTATAGATAAAATTGAGAAGTTTTGGAAACGTTCTTCTGTCAACAGTTTTAATAAAATGCACTTTCCAATAAAAACCATCTGTTTTATTCTGGTTTTCAAATTTCTATTTGTCTTGTTTATGGCATAGTGTTCATCATAGCTAGTTCTTCATCATGGGTTTTAATTTCTTGTTTTATTCTTTCTTTAGTCATTTATTCATTCAACAAATATGTATTTAGGATTGACTCAAATGAGATGGTTTCTGTCAATTTATTCTGTTCCTTTCGTTGAACCGGTCTCTGTTTTCTTAGTATATTTTAGTATATCTTAAGATTTTTGTTGAGAATTAGATGGGGTGCCTGGTTGGCACAGTCAGTTTAAGTGTCCACTCTTGGTTTTGGCATAGGTCATGAGATTGAGCCCCACATCAGGCTCCACATTCTACCCAGAGTCTGCTTAAGACTCTCTTTTCCTCTCGCCCTGCCCCTCCTCCCTGCTCTCTCTCTCAAATAAATAAATAAATCTTAAAAACAAAAACAAAAAGAAAAGTGGGCATTTGACTATTTTAATGGGTAACTCTGGAAATCAGATTTTCTCCCTTCCCCAGGGTTTGCTGTTCTCTTTTTCTTCTTTCTTGCTTTCTGCCTTCTTTTCAATTGTTGGAAGCAGTAGCAGTCCATTTGCTTTGTGATTTTTCCAAATTATTTTGCATAATTTTTCCAAATTATTTTATTAACTATTCCTTATTATATTTAATCCTTGAAGTCTCCCTTCCTTTACCTCCTGTTCAGCTTATCTTTTGACAGAGATTCCTTGAATAGCAGAAGATAAAACAAACAACACGCTAAAATTTAAAAAAAAAAAAGAAGCAAACAAAAAGAAGAAAAACAACCTCTCCCAGTCTTTGCAGATTGGTTCTATGCGGGTACACTCAAAGCACTTAACTAGACTTGCTCTGGGCCTGGAGATTGCCCAAGATGAAAGCTTAAGGCCTTCTCAGGTCTTTTAGGGCATGTATATTGTCAGAGCATGTATGTAACTTTTTAAATTTTCTCCTATACACTGCCGCTTCTGATCTAATTTCCCAGAGTCTCACCCCAGCATCTCCCCCATGCCTTAAATGATCTGTATTCATCAATAAGGTCTTGTCCCAGGCATCTGATGGGGGTCTATAGTTCACCTTGCAGCTATAATTGTCAGTGACCACTACTTTTCCCACCTGGATTCTCAGGGAGGCAAAACAGAGTCAAGCACCTTGTATCAGTCTTTCAGGTATTCCTCATGTAGGTTAGAATGGATATATACAATAAATCTCTGTTTTCCAGAAAGATTCAGTTTATGTTTTTTGTTTTACTGTTGGTGTTGGAAGAGGGACCTTAGAGCTTCCTACTCCACTATTTTGCTCCACGTGGTGTACCTTTAGTTTGTAAAAGGTATGGTTATCAGTTTTTATGTCTTTTTGTATTTTTTTTTTTACTATCTTGATGAGAACTTAGTAAAGAGCCTACCAAAATTGATAACCTGTTATCAAGTTACTTTGGATGTTCAAATATCTCATTTTTAATGTATACAAAACAATCTATTAATTTTCCTTCTAACTGGTGACTTTTTTTTAATAGCCATCTTGATTCCACAAGGAGAAAAAAAATGAAAATCCAATTATTCCAGTTAGAAAACTTCTTGTCAATGTTGGTTCTTTCTTTTCTTTAGCCTTATAATATTTTGCTAGGATCTGCTGATTTCATTGTACCTACCAAAATATGAACTAAAATGTTTGAAACCTTTAGCTCTAGTATCCCATTCCCTGATCCCTCCCCTGGTTCAATACCGTTTATATCCCAGCATAGAATATTGCTTCACGGAATGATTACCCTACCCCTTGGAACTCTCTTATCTCTAAATTCCTATCACACATTATAAACATAGATTATAATACCAATACTCAATACTAATACTCCATGTCTCATGTTGTTTTCTTTAGAATGAAGAGACAAAGGGATGAGAGAAGTAAATTAACATGAATTGAGAATTTCCTCCCTCTCAATTTTAGACATAAGAAAGTTAGATAACTAGTACAAAGTCATGTAAGTGGTAATGGATAGGTAGCTGAATAAAACTTGGTCTGCCAGAATGCAGTATCCATCATGTCTCCCAATACACAGGCTACCTATCTCAGAATAGGTAGTTTCTTAGAAGACCTGTAATATCTTTTCCATTTGTTCACATCTGTCTTATCTTTCCATTTTTGCTACCGTCTGTTTCAGGTTCACATCACTTCATCCCTGCAATAGTCTCATAATTTTCCTATTTTTCCCATCTACTTCCAGCCTTATACACATGGTCAAAATGATATATAAATCAAAACAACAACCACTAAACACCAAACTCTCAATCTTTCACTTTTTCTCAGAACTGTTCATTCTGCCTTGGCCCCAGTTTTCAGTGCACTTTCCTTAGTCTAGACTTCAATACTCTCCGATTTTGAGTCCTCTCCTAATGATCCCATTTGTAAATCTTATATATCATATAAGCCAAAATGTTTATTATTGTTAATATTTCCACTGTATCCTATATACACTTTTACTGTTTCAGGCTTTTAAAAACTTTTGTGTGGCTGTGTTTAATGGGACACCATACCTGAGTCTCTTCTCCATATATTCAGATCCTCCTCAACACTTTATGTACATCAAAAAGGTAGCATAAAACTATAGCACAAGATAGAAAAATACTATCTTATCTTACCTGATAAATGGTATACTTTGTAAAAATTTATCTTCTCAAATCTTCATATGCAACTGGCACAGTGTAGGTATTCCAATGATTTCTTTAGTGAAGGAACAAATGGCTCAGTTTAGACCATCGAAAACCAATTTAATGTGAAATCACCTCTTTCCCCTTGTCCTCATATCATGTTAAAAAAAATGAGACAATCGGCATGCCTGGGTGGCTCTTGGTTAAGTGTCTGCCTTTCGCTCAGATCAGGGTCCTGGGATTGAGTCCTGCATTGGGCTCCCTCCTCAGCGGGGAGTCTGTTTCTCCCTTTGCCTGCCACTCCCCCCAGCTCTCTGACAAATAAATAAATAAAATACAATGAGAAAATCACTTCTGAATGCTGACCTAAATATAAAATTGCTCTCTGACATTTCATGCATTATACTGTAGTAGTTGAGAACATGGACTTGAAAGTCAAACAACCAAGGTTTAAATCCTTATACTAGTTATTAAGTATGAGAGCTTGGATAGAGATAGTTTCCACTTTCCTACGAACTGAATCTCAACCAAGGCTGCTATGTACAACTTTTCCTATACATGACACTTTCACTATTTATGTTAGAAATGCCACTAATTAACAAGCACTGGTTTAAGCTTAGTTCTTTAGTGATACAAAGAAGCCCCATAATTTTTCATTGAGCTGTGAGGAATGCATATGTATTTTGTCACATATTAAGACCAGATTCTGTGTATACGTAATACTATAAAATATCTTATTTTTTTGCAAAATTTTCCTGAAGCTGCAGCAGTAGCACTAATGGTATCTTTACTAGGGAAGTAACTAATATCTCCTCCACAATGCATACTTCTTCATGCTACCCTCCATTATGCTTCCATTAGAGCTGGAATTAGTGTAAGAATAAAACAAGTGAGGGGCACCTGGGTGGCTCAGTGGGTTAAAGCCTCTGCTTTCGGCTCAGGTCATGATCCCAGGGTCCTGGGATCGAGCCCCGCATCGGGCTCTCTGCTCCGCGGAGAGCCTGCTTCCTCCTCTCTCTCCCTGCCTGCCTCTCTTGCCTACTTGTAATCTCTGTCTGTCAAATAAATAAATAAAATCTTAAAAAAAAAAAAAAGAATAAAACAAGTGAAATGAGGTGGGTACTGACAGGATGGTGAAAGAACCCCTTTCTAACAAATTGTCAACACATCCTTCTGATCTCAAATTTCTTAATTATAGGGGCACCTGGGTGGCTCAGTGGGTTAAAGCCTCTGCCTTCGGCTCAGGTCATGATCCCAGGATCCTGGGATCGAGCCCCGCATGGGGCTCTCTGCTCAGCGGGGAGCCTGCTTCCTCCTCTCTCTCTGCCTACTTGTGATCTCTGTCTGTCCAATAAATAAATGAAATCTTAAAAAAAATTCTTAATTATATATGCAGGTGTGTGTGGTGGGGAGGGAGACTTGCTCATCAGATCTCAAAATATTGGAAGAAGGAATTCTCCTAGGAGCTTGAATATAGTAAATTATAGCCAAACAAAAACCAGTCCAGAGAAACAGAGACCAATATAATATACCAAAATAGAACAGGTTATATTGTAGAATATCCAAAAGGGAAATAATCTCAATTTACTTTGAACCCATTTATGAATGAGTGTCCTTTAAATGGTCATTAAGGGAAGTCAGTTGCTTTCCCCATATTAACATTGATATTTACTATGACCCCCATGTGTCTTCTCTTCAGAGAAATAATCTTGGATTAGATGCACTATAGGACAAGCGGGGTAAAATTTCTGAAGTCCACCTGTCAGAAACTAAGAAGTCACTTCCAAATTCTCTGCATCCAGTCAACTACTAAATCCTTTAATTCTGCATCTTTAATGTTTTTTTTTTAATCTGTATCCTTTTATATATACTCCCAGAGTTGTTTCTTTACACCAGGCCAATACCTTCTCTCTCTCTTTTTTTTAATCTTTGCAATATCCATTTCTGCTTGTCGTCTAACCCTCACCAATTTGTACCCCATATTGCTAATGGAGTGACCTTTCTAAAACATAAGAATAGTCATTTTCTTCTACTTAAAACTCCTCATTATACTGCCTCCTCTAGAAAACATCCATTTTTTTTTTCACTATCCCACATACTGTCTCTATAGCATAATATGCTTAACCCTAATATTCTACCTAAAAAGTAAATAGGAGATAATAGCCTGTGATTTTTCTTTTGAGTACACAAATTATGTCATTATTTCATCCCCAGTGCCAGTTCATTTTCTAGCATATACTAAGCATTAAGAAAGTTTCTGCTGAATGATTAAAAAAATTTTATAATACCTGGGTTAGAGACCAGGATAAATGAGGATTTGGGATTTATAAATATAGTGACCATAAACTTCCCTCCCTCCCCCCACTTAGTGACCATAAACTTTTTTTTAAAGATCTGTTTATTTATTTTAGAGACAGAGGGAGTGGGAAGGGGGCAGAGGGTGAGTGGAGAGAGAATCCTAAGCAGACTCCACACTGAGCATGGAGTGAGATGCAGGGCTGGATCTCACAACCCTGATATCAGGATCTGAAGTGAAACCAAGAGTTGGAGGCTTAACTGACTATGCCACCTAGGCACCCCAACCATAAACTTTTTAAACTTCACTCTATTAATAACATTAGCTATAATCTGTTGACTATATACCATATCCTAGTCTCTAGTGTTAGAAAACAAAGAGAACACTTAGACTGAGCTTGTGTCTTTACAATGTCAATTTGCTTAATGAAGGGGCTAAAAATCCAATCATTCTGCTTGGTCTTTGGTCTATACAGTTCCGTATAACGACTTGTAATTGTGTGATTTGGGAACAAATTGATCAACTCTGGCCTGCCTTTTCATCCAGCCTCCTTTATACTAAAATAATTTTTTTTAAGATTTTATTTTTAAGCAATCTCTACACCAAATGTGGGGCTTGAACTTATAACCCTGAGATCAAGAGTTTCGTGTTCCACCAACTGAGCTAGCCAGGTACCCCCAAAATAATATTTTTTATTTAGCTTTTGATCGTGTTTAACATTTGGTGCAAGGAGGAAGGGTTGGGTAAACTATCACAGGAGTATGAAAGTCTCAGTGAGATAACTTAAATATTTTCCCTCTTGGCACATCTTACAATTGGTGTGGAAGAGATTATTGGGTTTCTCTGTAATGGTTTAGATGAGCAATATTTGAAAGGCAAGATGGTATCAGTCCTTGTAATACAACAGAGTTACAATGGTCTACAAGGAGCCTATTCAATTCTGCCAGCCTATTTCTCCCGGAAATCATGTTATGTGTTTGTTGACATATTGTAGAAATTAATAGTCTGGTCATATTTACTGGCCTTTAAGATATGTTTCAATTACTTTTGTAGTGCTTGAGCAATTATTTTTTTGCAAACAGAAATCTCAGTTCTCTTTCCATTGCATTATATTCTCTAACTTTGCAGCTTTGTGTGATATTGGGCTATAACTTACAATAGATTATTGTTATTATTGTGATGAAGAACAATTTTCAGAACACTTTTTACAAAGATGTGTGTTCAAAAGCAAATTCCTTTCTTCTGTATATATAAATTTAATAGTTAATTTAAAAATGTCTTTGACATTTCAGAGAAGAAACTTGACTACATATTAGTTGTTAAAAAATGCTGTATAGTTTGCATTGCCAATGACTTTAACATATCCAACCGAGTTCTACAATTATGTCTTCTAATCTAATTAATCGTCAGCACCTCGGTTTGCTCTAGATGACTATTTCTGCTTATTGGCCTTACTACTTTATTTTTTTTTAAGATTCATTTATTTATTTATTTGAAAGAGAGAGATTGAGTGTGTGTCATGAGTTGGGGGTGGGGCAGAGGGAGAGAATCTTCAAGCAGACCCCACTGAGGAAGGAGCCAGATGTAGGACTCTATCCCACAAACCATGAAATCATGACCTGAGCCAAAACCAGGAGTCAGATGCTCAAAGGACTGAGCCAGTCAGGCTCCCCTGACCTTACTATTTTAAAGATAAATCTTTAATGTTGCGTAATTCCCTTAAACAGATCAAACCATTTCTATGTTTAAAAAGTTTTAAGGTTAATATATTTAGTGATGCCTAATTAGCTGTGACAACAACAAATAAAAAATTCAACTGAAAAAGAAAACGTATCATGGCATGAAAACACATGGATAAACTTTTAAACGGATATTGCTAACTAAAAGAAGCCCTTCTGAAAAGCCTACATACCGTATGATTTCAGTTACATGATATTCTGGAAAAAAGCAGAATGACAGATAGTAAAAAGATCAGTAGTTGCCAGGAGGGAATGGAAGGAAGGGTTTAGTAAATAGGTAAAGCACAGGAGATTTTTTGTAATGTTCTGTATGATACTGTATGATACTGTAATAATATGTATAATGACATTATATGTATTGCAAAACCTTAGAAACTTATAGCATGAAGAGTGAACCCTAATGTATGAAAATTGAAAAATATATTTAGAAAGTTGGGAGAGTCCAAGAAAGAATGCAGACTGTGTATTGTTAGTGTTTGAAACAACCTTACTGAAGGGTTTTGGAGGATACGCACTGCCATAAGTAACTTCAGAAATGAGTCAGGTCTAAAGGAAAACACAAAGAAACTTGTTGGGGGAAATAATTGATTCTAGGACTGTTACAGGAAATACAAAATGAGTCTACCGTATCCTGTAATGTCATAAAACAAGCAGGTTCTCAAAAGGGAAATACCCACTTTGATGGGAGTATGTCAAAGGGACATAGGAATCAATTTAAACAGCTCCCAGTGGCCAAAGTTGGAAGATATTTGAGTAATAAAATAAGTCATATTAGATTATAAACCAAAATATAAAATAAATATCCACAAAGCCATACTTCTTAAATTAATACTGAGTAAATAGATAAATAAATGTGGGAGAATAGATATATCTTCCATACCGAATTCTAAATAATTTATGTAGATAATCCTCCCTCAAGGAGGTGAAACATAGTTCCCCACTTTTTAAGTACAGTATAGAAAGAAGGAAAAAAAGAGTAATTCTACTTTGGATGATTCTAATAAATTACCTCAGCCAGGTCATCAAAATCAACATCAAAGGTTGACAAATAATGTTAAAAACATACACCCTTGATACGATGCATTGAAAATGGCACTGCACCTCTATGGGTTTCCTTATAAGAGGATACAACCACAGTCTGATCATGAGAAAAACAAACAAATCAGACAAATTCCAGTTGAGAGACATTCTACAAAATACCTAATAGTCCTCAAAACTATCAAGGTCATCAAAAACAAGCAAATTCCAAAACCTTGTCACAGCCAGGAGAAGCCAAAGGATGCATGAGGACTAAACTTTATGGGGCAACCTGAATAAGGTCCTGAAACAGAGAGAGAACAGTAGGTGAATGATAAGGAAATCTGAATAAAGTATGGTTTCAGTTAATAATAATATATTTATATGTAAAAGCAATTAAGTAAAAACAAGTAATATAGCTCATTAATTTTACAAACATACCATAATAAGGCTAGTTGTTAATGATAGGGGAAACTATATGGAGTACATAGTAACTCTTTGTACAACCTTCCCAACTTTTCTGTAATCTAAAACTGTTTTGAATACAAAGTCTATTTGGGGCACTGGGGTGCCTCAGTTGGTTAAGTGTCTGACTCTTGAGTTCGGCTCAGGTCATGATCTCAGGGTTGTGAGATCAAGCCCCCTGTCAAGCCCCGTGTTGGCCATGGAGTCTACTTAAGATTCTCTCTCTCCTGCCCCTTACCCCCACTCACATGCCCTCTCTCTCTAATTAAAAAAAATAATAATATATATATATAGTCTATTTGATAATGTGAAGATTAAAATTTAGACATATTTTTCCCAATTTACTGAAGTTTAAGTATAAAGCAACTATCTTCATATATATCCAGGCACAATGAAAAAGTCACCTAGGACAGAAATTCAGGCTGGTTTTGGAACTTCATAGAAACATTTGGTGCCAAAGTAAACTACAGTGGAATAAAAAGGTGGAGGGTCAAGATGTATGACTCAAGAATCTTAAAACTATCCAAGATAATGAATGTTCTAGTATAAAAAGTTTGGTAAAAGATATTGTGAACATAAAAAGGACTGAGAATTCATAATACCACAAGCATATTTTGAAATATTTTCTTGAACTAGTGAATAGATCAAATTAAAGAAGGTCAGATCTTGGAAATGTGGAGACCAGGGTATGAAAGAACCTGCAGAAAACAATTATATAATTAAGGGCAAACATTTGTGGGTATTATTATTAAAGAATAGGACATAAAGTTATGTGATTGGCAATGTAAATATGTAGCGCATTTAACAAAAATTAAGAGGTTGAGGAAGAAGGGATGGAAGAACTTTGAAGTTGAAATTTACCTTAGCTTTTAGGGCTACAGGTTAGTTTTCTAAGGACAGGTATTTTTATTTTTTCACTAATACCTAAACAGCACTTAAAATAGTGCCTGATACATGGTAGGCACTCAATAAATATTTATTGAATGAATAACAGAGTTTCAGTAAATGTCATCTAAAGCTGAAAAATCATTAAATAGGGATCGATAAGTATTCAAATTTTCAAGGATATAGTCTTCAAATTATCAGAAGTGCAAAAAATCTAACATACACAAACCTTATCCATAAGAAAGTCCAGAAATCCTATTACTAACAAAGTTGATTTTTAATAGCATTTTTCTTGATTCACAGAGTATATTCCACAATAAAGTTCTAGCATGCATCTCTATGCAACAAAATAACTTAGCGTTAAAATATATAAAGAAAAAATCCGAAATAGAAATAAGCACTGTTGCTCACTGCTCTCCATTCTGGATCATTCCTTTTTTCATTTCCTCAACTTCAGAAAGATGTAATTGACATATAACATTATATAACTTCAAGGTGTACAACATGATTTGATGCACTTATAGATTACAATATATTTGCCATCACAGTGTTTCCTAATTTTTTCATCATATAATTATCATTTTGGGGGGGGTGAGAACATTTAAGATCTACTCTCCTAGCTGCTTTCAGGTTTATAGTTCAGTATTATTTTCTATAACCACAACATTGTGCATTAGATTCCCAGAACTTACTCATCTTCCAAATGAAAGATTATACTCTGACCAGCATCTCCTCATTTTCACCACTCTTAGCCCCTGGTAACTACCATCCTCCTCTTCATTTCTACAAGTTCAGGTTTCATACATTTCATGCATAAGAGAAATGATACCATATTTGTCTTTCTCTGTCTGACTTACTTCACTTAGCTTAATGTCCTCCAGGATCATCTATGTTGTTGCAAAGGTAGGATTTCCTTCTTTCTCATGTCTGAATAATATTTCCATCGTTTGTGTGTGTATGTGTGTGTGTAGATATAAATATATGATATATATGTGTGTATGTATGTGATTCACATCGTATTTATCCATTCTATCATTGAAGGACACTTAGTTTGTTTTTATATCTTGTTTATTGTGAGTGATAATACTGATTCTTTTCTGGGAATACTGATATCTTTTCAATATCCTATTTCCAGTTCCTTTGGATATACACCCAGAAGTGGGACTGCTGGATCATATCATAGTTCTAGTTTTAGCTTTTTAGTAACCTCCATTCTGTTTTCCACAATGGCTGTGCCAATTTACATTCCCATTAACAGTGTGTAAAGTTTCCCTTTCCTTCACATCCTCGCCAGCACTTAATTATCTCTTGTCTTCTTGATGATAGTTATTCTAACAGGTGTGAGGTGATATTGTGTTTTGATTTGCATTTCCTAGGTGATTAATAATATTGGCATCTTTCCATATATCTATTCCAGGCCATGCCCATCACCTTAATGTATATAGCCAAAATGATTAAATAGATGAATTCTTGTGAAACTTCAATAAATACAAAATGTGAATACTGTATGAACTTTTCCAAGACCAAAAACTAAAAAAAAAATTTAAAAGTATTATTTAAAAAAATCATCATAATGCTGACAAGAAACCCTTACAAAAGGGCACCTGAAAAATCTACAAACTACTCTCTCTATATAATTTTGATCCAAATATCTAAAATATAACATTAGAAAATAGAATAGGCAGTTAATTAAGTATATAATAAACCATGAACAAGTGGAACATTTATTTAAAAATGTAAGGATAGTTCTGCATTAGAAAATCATTATTACTTATCATATCAATAAGCCAAAGGAGGGAAAACAGTTATCCTGATGAATTACAAAGTATTATTTAATATAATTCAATATCTATCACTGATTTTTACAAACAAACCTTATAGAAATTTATTTGTCATCAGCAATGATGTCCTAGAATCCTTCCCATTAAAATCAGAAGCAAGAAGTCTATTTTCTAGGGGTGCCTGGGTGACTCAGTGGGTTAAAGCCTCTGCCTTCAGCTCAGGTCATGATCCCAGGGTCCTGGGATCAAGCCCCTTATTGGGGCCCTCACTCAGCAGGGAGCCTGCTTCCCCTTCTCTCTCTTCCTGCCTCTCTGCCTACTTGTGATCTCTGTCTGTCAAATAAATAAATAAAATCTTTTAAAAATTTAAAAAAAGAAGTCTGTTTTCTAGCACTGTATCAATTTGATCGGTTTTGGAAATACTAGCCAGTGTAATTAGACTAAAATAAATCACATTGACAAATGAACAATGAAAACAAAATTATTATTTATAAATGATAGGATTGTATGTTTTAAAAATGCAAGAGAATCAACTGAAAAATTCTTAGAAACAAAATAATTCAGTATGGTGACTGGTTATAAAATTAATATACAAGAGTCAATTATCTTTTCTATAAATAAGTAAAAACTAGCTTCAAAAGATTATGGAAGGGGGCACCTGGGTGGCTCAGTGGGTTAAAGCCTCTGCTTTCAGCTCAGGTCATGATCCCAGAGTCCTGGGATCCAGCCCCGCATCGCATGCATGGGCTCTCTGCTCCGCGGGGAGCCTGCTTCCTCCTCTCTCTGCTTTGCCTCTCTGCCTACTTGTGATCTTTGTCTGTCGAATAAATAAATAAAATCTTAAAAAAAAAAGATTATGGAAGGGAACATCTTATTTATAATAGCACAGCATCATCAGTTGAGTCTATGTGTATATTTAATACAGAATGTCCATGACTGATAAGAAAATATGTTAAACCTCAATCATGTTACATGGAAAGTTACTTTGTTGTTGTCTGAGAAGATACTCAAATATTTAGAGTCTTTTTAATTTAGTTATTAAATTATTTTATTCTATTGTCATATTAGAAAGATTTTTTCATTTTTATTGCCTTTTAGTCATGACAAAATGAGTCTAAAGTTATCTTGAAAATAAATATGTGAAAATAACAAAGATATTAAAAGTAGAATAATGAGGCAATAATAATAAAAGTAGAATAAAAAGGTAGAAAAATATGTGAAAATAACAAAAATATTAAAAGTAGAATAATAATGAGTGAAAATAACAAAGATATTAAAAGTAGAATAATAATAAAAATCTATTATATATTGATTAGGTAATACTCCAAGAATAGATCAAACAATAGAAAAGAATAGAGAAGCCAGAAACAATTTTGTGGGGATTCAGTATATTCTAAATAAGTATGAATAAAATGGATTATTCAATAAGTTTTGTTGGGACAATTGAATAGCTCTTTTGGAAAAATTTAGAAACTTTCATTTTTATCTCAAACTTTACAGTGAGAAAAATTCCATTTTGATAAGTAATAATAACAAAGCCCTAAAATAAAATAAGATTCCATATGATTCCAAAAAGTATTTTTTAATAATCTCAGATGGGATAAGGCTTTTCAAAATAAGACATGGAAACTATGAATCCATGAAAGAAAAGCTCATACTTTTTTATATATCAAAACTCCAAAAATATTATAAAGTCAGAAGATAGAACGTAAACTGAATAAGAATATTTACAGTGTATTGACAATTCATTTCACTAATATAGAAATAGGTCATGTAAAAAACAGAATACAAACTAGCAACAGAAAAATGGGCAAAGTATATGAATGAAAATACACCACAAAAGAAATAAATATAGCCAATAGGTACATTAAGAGATGTTCACTCTTACAATTCAAAATTGTGATATTAAAGTTGGCAAACACGTGTAAAGTCTGGCAGCTCCCCATTCTCAGTATTTAAGAGTAGATCCATTAAATATCACTTCTCAATCCTCCATAATTTCTGTACACATTGAGAAATGAAACCAAGGAGTAAGGCAGAATCAAAGTGACCTGACTTAACAGTGTTGGGCTAAGATGTGACTCTCCCTTGTTTCCATTCATAGATTTTGTGTTTGCTATTTGCAGCCTAACCTTAAGGGAAAGGGAAATTGAATGGACCAGATCAAGCATGGCCAATTAATGCTCCCCAAATTTACCAAACACATAAGTTATTCCAAGCCCTTGAGGAGGTGGAGAAAAGGCAAACCTATAGTAGGAATTCCTGTCCCTCCACATGGAAGAAAGTATCAGTGCTGGAAGAAACATGTTCTTTAAATAGTCTTTTGACCTTTTTTTTTTTTTAAAGATTTTATTTATTTATTTGAGAGACAGAGATCACAAATAGGCAGAGAGGCAGGCAGAGAGAGGGGGAAGCAGGCTCCCCGCTGAGCAGAGAGCCAGATGTGGGGCTTGATCCCAGGACCCTGGAATCATGACCTGAGCCAAAGGCAGAGGCTTTAACCCACTGAGCCACCCAGGTGCCCCTCTTTTGACCTTTTTAATTTTAACCCGTTAAACTTAGCCATTAAATCTATGTTTAGCCAGTGGTTTGGCTATTTACTTCAGTGGAAGAGATTGGCAATCTGTCAAGACAGTCCTGCTCCCACCTTTCTGAGGCTGAATCTCCTATACGAACTATTCATTCTTTGGTATCTTTCTGGGGACTGCAGTTGGTCAGCATAGATTTTACCTGCAAAAAGTTCTGAAATAAATCAGAGGCCAGGCCAAAATTTATTCCTCATTCTGTTTTCCAGCTGAAGTTATGTCCAGCCATTATGTTCAACATATACTCTCAGAGGTTCTGCAACATGAATAAAGGGCATTATTAAAATGCTCTAACAATAAAATGCCAACCATAAGCTCACCCACATTTGAATATGTTGCCCCATTATCAAATTCCCAGAGAGAAATAAAAGTTCAAGAATTAATTCTCCTAGAAATTTAATGTCCAAAGATATTAAAGTTCAAAATATTTAAGACGCTAGATTAAATTATTTTGCTTTTGCTAGTTAAACATCCAAATTAAAATTTTCTCCAGTTTCTTTCCTCCTAAATCTCCCTAAATCCCAGACATAGTGCTCATAAATACCTGGATAGAATCATCATTATTTTGGCAACTTCATCCTGGCCTCCCAGTGGAATGGGTGTAGTTCCTTCACACCCTCAGTACCTTCATTGCCAAGTCTTTCATGAGCCTTGATTTTTAAATATTTCAGAGGGTTCACAGGACACTTAATTATCATAATGCCAGCCACAAACATGCCAAATTTAATTTTTTAAAAAGGCCATTCTTTTAGCCGTTATGCCAAGCAAAATCATTGCCCTTGACTGTAGTACTTAATTGTGTGAAACCCATAACAAAGACTCAGTAGTGTCTGAAGGAAAAAGGATAGAAAAAGCATTCCTAATATTAGCTTCACCAACATATTAATTGGAGGCTAGTTGTCCCAAATCTACAATCTATATACTTGAACATAACCGGGGGAAATCTCCCTTCAAAAAACAAATTTTTGCACTATTGAAAATACTTAGCTTCTGTTTGGGGTAGGAGAATCCATTTATGCATATTGGCACCTCTCTTAGAGAGAGAAGCATTTGAGATATCCTAGCCTTTATTCCAAAGTTTTGTTATGCAAATTTTTATACAGCAAAGGCGAAAGAATTTTATAATGGGCACCCAGATAACCACCATCTAGATTCTACCATTAACACTTTATATACTTGCTGTATAACATAGCTATCCATTTATTTGTTCCTCTATGCATCTTTCAATCCATTTTATTATTGTAGAATATCAAAATAAATTGCAGACATCACTACAGTATAGAAGCATGCAGTTTTTAATAAGAATTATCAATATTTGTTTACAGTAATTTTTCTTTTGATGTAAAATGTACATGCAAACAAAGACATGGGTATTGAGGACAATCACTGGGTTTTGAGAAGTACATTCATTCATATAAGCCAAATCTCTGTGAAAGTACAGTATATTAATATCAGCCCAGAAGGTTTTCCTATGCTCTTCCGAGTTTATCTCCATCCTTACCACCCTAAGAGGAAACCAACATATATAGCTTTGCCTGTTCTAGAACATCATAAAATAGAACCATATGGTATGTATACTCTCTTGTCTTTTTCTCTTTTCTTTGGCATAATATTTTTAAAGTTAATGCATGTGTATAGCCGTTATTCATTCTATTTTACTGTCCTGTTCAGCATCCCTTTGGCAGCTTCAACCTGGGCTCTCAGTGGGATGGGTATATTTCCTTCATATGGATACACAGTTTGTTAATCCATTCTTCTTTTGATGTACACATGAGCTGATTGCAGTTTTGACTTATGAATAAAGCTGCAATGAACATTCATGGACAAGATTTTTTGTGAAAAATATAATTATTTCTCATGGAAAAATACCTAGGATGGAATTATTGTGTCATAAGGTAAGGGTAGGTTAGTTTTATAAGAAACCATCAATATCCTTATACCATTTTATACTCTTACCCATACTATATGAGGGTTTCAGTTGCTTCACAACCTCACCAACATTTAGTGCTTTTAACAATTTTATTTTTAGACTGTGTGTGTATGAGGGTAATACACTGTGGCTTTAAATTGAATTTCCTGAGGACAAATGATACTGAAGACTTTTTACTTGCTTGTTGGCCAGTTGAAGGTCTTATCTTAAGAAATACCTGCTCAGGGCGCCTGGGTGGCTCAGTGGGTTGGGGCCTCTGCCTTTGGCTCAGGTCATGATCTCGGGACCTGGGGTCGAGCCCCACATCGGGCTCTCTGCTCGGCGGGGAGCCTGCTTCCTCCTCTCTCTCTGCCTGCCTCTCTGCCTACTTGTGATCTCTATCTGTCAAATAAATAGATAAAATATTTAAAAAAAAAAAGAAATACCTGCTCAAATATTTTGCAGATTTTTTAAAAGATTTATTTGAGAGAGGGTGAGTAGGATGGAGGGTGAGGGAGAGAAAGAATCTCAAGGAGGCTACCCACCCTGCCCCAGAGCATGGAGCCCAATGTGGGGGACTCAGTCTCATGACCCTCAGATCATGACCTGAGCCAAAATCAAGAGTCAGATACTTAACTGACTGAGCCACCCAGGTGCCCTTTGCCCATTTTTATTAGGTTTTTGTCTTTCTGTTATTGATATATGAGTTCTTCATATATCCTGCATAAAATTCTCTTACAGATATATGTTTTGATAATACTTTTCACTGTCTGTGGTTAGCCTATTCATTTGAATTGTGTCCTTTGATAAGCAGAATTTTAAATTTTTGGTGAAGTATAATTTATCATTTTTTATATTTATTTTCTCCAACTCATCTGAAAACATTTAACTATACTGAAATTACAACAATATTCCCCTCTTTTTTCTCTAAAGGCTTTATAATTTTTGACTTTATGTTTGTCTATAGTTCATCTTGAATTAGTGACTGCGTGTGCTTGATGTAGAATTTATTATGCTCATTTTTCTCCATCAATATACACTTATTTCAGCTCATTTTGTGGAAAACATTTTTCTTTCTCTGTTGGATTGTTTTGGCACTTTTGCTAAATATCACATGATCAAGTACATGTTGCTATATATCTAGTCTCTCTACTCTTTTCCATTCACCTATTTCTCAAACATTAAAACAACCAATGTCTCAACATGATTCAAATAAAACATTGTTTTGATTTGTCCAGATTTATACTCAACTTTGAAATCAGAAAATTTTATTTCTCCAACTTTGTTCCTTTTCAAGCTTGGATTGGATAATCTGTGTCCTTATTTTTTCCATATAAATTTAACTTAAGTTTGTAAACTTTGGATTAAAAAAAGGGCTACTGGAATTTTTGTTGAGATTGCATTGAATCTATCGATATTTGGGAATAAAAACTGACCTCTTCATGAAATGGATTCTTTTAATCCATTAAAAAAATTTATCTCTTTTTATTTAGATTTCCCTTTGGTTCTTCAAGAATGACTTTTATTTGTAGTGTAGAGGCCTTGCTAAATTGACTTATTAGTTCTAGTAGTTGCTTTGTAGACTTCTTAGACTTTTATACATAAAAAAATCTTGTCATCTTCAAATAAAGATAGATTGGTGTTTCTGATTTTTATGCCTTTAATTTTTTCTTGTCTTATTGCAGTGACTGGAACAATCACTATAATTTTGAATAGAAATGATAAGAATAGGCAGCCTTACCCTTTTCTCCATCTTATAGGAAAACTATTTCCACCATTTACTATGGTTTTAACTTTTTTCATTGCTACTTTTTATTATATTAAAGAAGTTGCCTTCTTATCCCCAGTATAATGTTTCTTTTTGTCATGTTTGAATATTGAAAATTGTCAACTTTATTTTGCTTCTATTAAAATTATCAAGGTTTCGGGGCGCCTGGGTGGCTCAGTGGGTTAAAGCCTCTGCCTTGGGCTCAGGTCATGATCCCCGGGTCCTGGGATCGAGCCCCACATCGGGCTCTCCGCTCAGCGGGGAGCCTGCTTCCTCCTCTCTCTCTGCCTGCCTCTCTGCTTACCTGTGATCTCTGTCTGTCAAATAAATAAGTAAAATCTTTAAAAAAAAAATTATCAAGGTTTCTCTCCATTAGTCTGTTAATACTGTAAAAAAACATTAATGTTTGATGAATGTATTTTACATTTTTGGAATTAACTCTACTTGGTCATATTATGTTATCCCTTTTATATATTGTTTAACTCTATTTCTTAATATTTTATTTGGGAATTCTTCTATATATGTTTATAAAGGATATGGATTTATATTTTTAAATGTACTACTTTCAAATTTTGGTGTTAGGCATATACTAGATTTTAAAATGGAGTGAGAAGTATTTTCTTCTACTCTGTTTAGTGAATTTATGTATTCTTAATATTATTTATTCCTCAAATATTTGATAGACTTTGTCAGGGAAGAGGAATTTCCTTTGCCCTTAAATGTCTTTCTAGAGAGACTAACAATCAAAATGACATGAGATAGATAACAGGAAAAAACAAATTTAATTTTGTACATAGAAGGATTCTACACAGACATGGAATTCCTAAGAGTCAGGTAAAATGAAATATGTCATCCTGAACCAAGGGAGTAGGGGTCTAGGACTTCAAAGGGAAGGAATGCAATTCACAGGAAGATGAAAAAGAGTAAATATTTGGTAAGCTAATATTTGCTGGGCCACTCAGAAACAATGGGACATAGAAGACTGATCATGCATGCCTTGCTAGGTTCTCTCTACCATACCTAGTTAAGGTCATAATGTAGTTGTCTGTGGAACCATCTTTCCTCCTGGAGCAGGTCCTCTATCTAAATTCTTTTTAGGCAATTGAGGAAGGAGGTGAAGAGCTTTGCTAAATCTGCTGGATTTTTATTGCTTTTTAACTCAAAATAATCTTCATGCCAAAGAGACCCATCTTGGTGTAGTCTATCCTTGGCCCTTACAACTTCATCAGTGAATCCATCTGTGCTTGCATTTTTCATTGTGGGAAACTTTGATAGTAAGTTCAATTCATTTCATTGATGTAGGGCTATTTAGACTTTATATTTTATTATCCATTAATCTTGGTAAATTGTATTTTTCTATAAATTTATCTATATATCAAAGTTGTTGAATTCTCTGTAATAAAACAATATATAATATTCTCTTATAACCATTTTAATGTCTCTAGCATCTATACAGAAAAACCTTCTTTCATTCCTGGGATTAGTAATCTGAGTTCTCGTTCTTATTTTTGTAGTCATTTTACCTAGAAGGTCTATCAATGTTGTGTCTCTTTTCCAAGACAAGCTTTGGCTTTGTTAGTCTTTTCATGTTGTTTGAATTTTCAAGTTTATTTAGTTCTTATTCATTATTATCATTTTCTTTTCCCTTTCTCCTCTTTTCCTAACTTTAGAAGGTGGAATCTTGAATCATTTTTAGATTTGAGACCTACCTCTTTTCTCATGTAAACATCTAAAGGTATAGACTTTCCTCTAATCCCTGCCTTAGCTCTATTTCATAAATTTTGATATGTTCCAGTTTCATTATATTCATTTTGAAATATTTTCTAATTTCTTTCATGATTTCTTCTTTGAACCATGAATTAACCAGAAGTGTTTTAATTTAAAAATATTTGGTATTTTCTAGGTGTCTTCTTGCTATTTGCTTTTAATTTAGTTTTATTATTGCAAAAGAACATACTCTCTATTTCAGTCCCTTTAAATTTGTTGAGATTAGTTCTGTGGTCAAGCTCAGGGTCTATCCCTTTTGGTAAATGTACCATATCCACTTGGAAATAATTATGTTCTGCACCATTAGGTTATAATGTACCATAAATATCAATTAGGTCATGTCAATCAATAGTGTTGTTCAGATTATCTATGTTTTTATTGATTTTTATCTAATTCTACCATTTGCTGAGAGACAGATATTAAATCCCCAACTGTTGTTATGGAATTAACTATTTTCTCCTGTTTTGACCAAATTTTGCTTCATGTATTTTGAAGCTGTGTTATCAGACGAATGCACATTAATGATATTTATATCTTCCTGATGAATTAATCCTTCTATTGTTATGAAGTGGCTCACTTTTTATTTCTTTATCTCTTTGGTTTGAAGAGTTGTGTGATATTAACTTAGCTCCTTCAACCTTATGTTTACATTATAATCTTTTCAAGAAGTGTATAAATTTACAAGGCTGACAATCCTATTCACCAGGTCTTATTTGAGACTATTTTATTGCTTATTCAATTTATCTTCATTCACATTTACATTTTGAGCCTATATTTTATATTTTTTTTACTGATTTGGACTCTTCCTTGCAAAGTAGTATGCACATTGTTTTATAAACAGGAATTTTCTGTCCTAGGTCCCAGCAGTAATTTCTACTGTTGATTGCTATGGAATAGGTGGAATAGCTTAGTTCTCAGAAGCATGTCTTCTAGAGAAATCTACTCCCTATAATTAATGAATTTAGACTCATGGTGAGAATACATGTTTGAGGGTCTTTAGAGCCTGCAGACAATCTACATGAATCTAAATTTGTCTCCCTCACCATTGCTTTTTAGGCACTGAATACACCCCATGTAGGGCTGCCTTTGTAAGGTTTTAACATATTTTTTTAGAAGAGGGGAGAGATGGGGGAGAGGCAGAGGGAGAGGGAGAATCTTAAGCAGGCTCCACACCCAGCACAAGCCAGGAGCCCAGATGTGGGGCTCCATCTCACAACCCTGAGATCATGACTGAGCCAAAATCATGACTGAGCCAAAATCAAGAGTCAGACGCTTAACCAACTGAGCCACCCAGGCACCCTAGGTTGTAACAATTTTTACATGAAAACTCTAGAGCTTTATGTCTGAGGAATTCAGCTTTCTTTCCATTTAAAAGCAATAAGTTATGTTCTATCAGTGGCTAAAATGTCTATATATGGAAAGATTCTCCTTTCCTTATGTTTGAAACTTTGCCTCTATTTTACCCCCTTATAGAAGCTTCAGTACCCCAGCCATGTCTGCTGAGACATCTTTAACTCCACACACATGTGCTAATGACAGTGCCTTTGGTGTTTAAATTTAAGTTGTAGTCTGTATCCTAAATTCCCCACCATGTGGTTAAGTCTGTTCACTAAGTGTGAGATTTTTTCTGAGGCCCATACTTTTGCTGAAGCCAGTGTAGGTAGCATTTGTTTGCTAAGCCCCATGTGGCCATCACTTTCTGAGGTCTGCCTATGGCTATGGCCCCTGTAACCTCTTTCTTTGCTCTGGTTCAAAATTTTAAAAATTTTCACTTACACCACTGATGAAATCTGAAACCATAGTTTTATATGTTACTCAAGACCTTGAATATGCAGTGCCTCTAAAGAAACATTTGTTGATATAAAGACTGCATATGCTTTATTCACCTGCCAAGGTCAAAACACAACATAGCCTAAGAGCATAGCAGTTAAGCACTATCTTCACAACTGTTAAAACCAGCCATTTTGTGCAACATAGGCCACTGTCAACTTCAAGGTCAAAAACCCATGTGTCCTGTACTTAATATAATGCCACCAAAATTGAACATCATCCATAAAGGACATGTGATAAGCCTTAACCTCCAGAAATAATTTTGTGCCCCAAAGGACTCTTTATCAATATTTATGACTGCACCCAGTGGGAAATAAGACAAGAAATAAGGAAGACGTGGTTTAAAATATAACCTTCGTTACTGAAAATTGATGTTGGAGAGTGTGGCTTATATCTATGACTAGGGTTCCAAATATTATATTCCACTAGAATGTAAGAGCAAATGATTCTAATCAAAGAGGGGAATTTCAGCATTAAAGATTATAGATCAGGAGTAGTTTCTGATGTCCTAATACTGATATGCCAGTTGTGATAGGCTGCCTCTAAAGGAGCAGAAGAGAACATGTGCTCCTTGCAGACAATTTATTCCCAAGTGACAAAAAGGAGAAAACTGCTTGTCCTAATAATTTTCTATTTTCAAAAATTACTAATCATATTAAATCATTTCTCATCCCCTAAGACAAAATGAGTAAAGAAATGGAAAGAGGCCAGGAGTATTATGCTAATAGATGTCTCTTCACATAAAAGGAAACATCAGGAATGAGGAAGAAGCATTTCCTCTTAATTCCAGATCCAAGATACATTATTACAATGTGAAAGCAAGTTGCAACTGGGTTTTGGTCTTCTTTGTTTAATAAAGAAAAGGCATACAGCTAAAGCCACGTGGACAAGAACATGGTTTTAAAAGAACAATTTGTTGAGAAGTAGAAAGGAAGTAAATGCATGCATTTTAGAGTACTTTCTCCATGTTTAACTATGCAAGGATAAAAGATATGAATATCTTGAAGGCACCATTGTTCTTTTAGAATGAGGAAGACAATCATGGTTAGTGGAGAGGACAATATTAATGCTCAGGAAGAGATTGAAGACACAAAAGGAAAAAGGAAACTGTTGACTCCACCCATTTTCTTCTTTATGAATTTGATCTTTTAGTTCATATGAATAATTCTGTGTAGTTTAGTTTAGGAAACAATTTAAAGTATTCATTTTCTGAAAAACTGGTATAAAAAAGTTAAGGAAGAATGGAGATGTATGTGTTGAGGTAAAGAGGAAAGTATAAATCAAGCTACACTGATTGCAGAAAGTATTTGTCTTCTACTTTCCTTAAAACAGAGGCTAAACATCAAAAGAAATCTTGGGCACCTGAGTGGCTCAGTTGGTTAAAGCCTCTGCCTTTGGCTCAGGTCATGATCCCAGGGTCCTGGGATCGAAGAGCCCCACGTCGGGCTCTCTGCTCATCAGGGAGCCTGCCTCCCCCTCTCTCTCTGCCTGCCTCTCTGTCTACTTGTGATCTCTGTCTGTCCAATAAATAAATAAAATCTTTTAAAAAAAATAAAAGAAATGAAATCTTGCCATTAACGACGACGTGGATGGAACTATACGGTATCATGCTTAGTGAAATAAGTCAATCAGAGAAAGACAACTATCATATGATCTCCCTGATATGAGGAAGTGGAGATGCAACATGGGAGTTTTGGGGGGGGGTAGGAAAAGAAGAAAAGAAACAAGATGGGATCAGGAGGGAGACAAACCATAAATGACTCTTAATGTCACAAAACAAACTGAGGGTTGCTGGGGGGAGGGGGGTCGGGAGAGGTTGGTGGGGTTATGGACATTGGGGAGGGTACGTGCTATGGTTAGTGCTGTGAAGTGTGTTAACCTGGCGATTCACAGACCTGTACCCGTGGGGATAAAAATACATTATATGTTTATTAAAAAAAAAAAAAACAGAGGCTAAAAGTGTTGAAAGTAGTGCAACTGAAGGACTTGAGAATAGCCATGAAGTTGGAATAACTACTACTATAAAAATATTTTTATGATGCTTTTCTGCAGGCAGCTCTCTTTTCTCATAACTGAAACTACCCAAATCCTCTATTGAAGCAGTTGGCTTATATTGGCATATTTGTAAAATTATTTGCTGATCAGCTACTTAGTCAAACTAATCAGATATGCTGCCTCTTCTCTAGGAATTTAGATTTGAGACACTGGAAGACTCCAGGTAGTTGTGGGAATATGAGAGGAAAATAATGTAAATGAACAAAGAGATGCCAAAAAGAGAGATCTTATGACCTGAGAGGTAGCCAGAGCCAGAGAGAATGAAAGAGACATAGAAAGTGGTGCCATAGTACATGATGGCATCCAGTTACCAACTGTGAGTCACTGATATATAGATAATCTATCTATCTATCTACCTACCTATCATCTATATATATATAGTTTTAAAGATTTTATTTATCTGAGAGAGAGAGAAAAAACACCAGCAGAGTGAGGGGTAGAGGAAGAAGGAGAAGCAGAGTCCCCACTGAGCAGGGAGCCTAATTCAGGGCTCCATCCCAGGACTCGGGGATCATGACCTGAGTCAAAGGCAGACACTTAACCAACTATGCCACCCAGGCATCTCAAGTCTGGATATATTAATATTCATGAGGTCTCTGTACTTCTTCAAATCTTTTTCCCCCACCTTTTTCAAATTAATTTGAGCAATTTTAAGCCAAAAGAACTTTTTAAGAAAAGGATAAACCAAGAATGAATGACATAATGGTTTAATGGTTTAGAGGTTCTAGCTGAAATACTGGAAATGATACGTTTTCACTGGAGCCAATCACCATGTGTTGTGTTACATTCTCTAGCAATGTTCAGAAGCCCAGAAGTAGTCAAAAAGAAACCAGACATGTAGGTCTAACCAGGATGTTAGAATTAATTGACCAGGCAGATACTGTGGGAAGAAAAGTAAATTCAAGTTGCTGGTAAGAGTACACTTTAATAAGCTATCCATGAGTGTTCAGGTAATATAGGAAGTTATGAGAAAAAGGGGTAAGAGGATTAAACATTTTGATGAAATAAAAAAGTAGGCTATTTTAGGATGCAAGAGTAGGAGAGGCTAAACGATAGAATAATGTGACAGGAGAAATTTTGAAGTTAAATATTACACTGGTGGAATAGTTCTGCGTGATGGCAATTTCTAGTGAATATCACTGGGAATGAATCGTGGAGCTGACGCAGGCAGGCCAGGTACAAGGACGCAGAGAATGCCCTGCAGGACCAGCCAGTAGGATCCCTGGCTACCTGCAGGATAGAGATCAAATGCAAGTTTGTTGAAGGTAGAGTACCGGTACAGAACAAGTATCTCATCTTTGCTTGGAGCCTGGGGGATTTATTGAGGATTGTGGTGGGGTGTCCATGTCTTCTTAGGCATCCAGGAACCAGTTAGAACAAAGATGAGGATCCAGGTGTTATTCCTTGGAGCCAGGGTCTCTTGGCATTGACATGTCTAGTGCAGGGGGTCTGGAATACACATAAGATAGCTTCATCCAGTCATTCTCACCTGGTTTTTCCTTAGATATTATCTATTCTAAAGAAATCATATACTTCTTATCCCTTACAAAAAAGACATACACTATCTGCATTATGAGGCCTGCATAAAGTAGGTGTGCAAGTCCTAGCAAGAATAGAAGCAGGAAAAGGAGCAAAAGTAGATTTTTATTGAGTCCTTCAGTTTCCTCATGTCAGAAATAGAATGTGGAAGATGATCAAGGAAGCATAAGGGAGTCGTCATGGATGTGCCATCTATTTTTTAGCTGAAATATCATAGGATTACTGTGATGATGAAAAAATATGTAACTGTAAAACGGATGCCAACATCTTCAAAGAGTGTGGAAGAGTAACTTAAAAATGAAACCAGATTAGGAGGAATGCAGTTTTATAAGCTTTAATGAGTATGGGATATTGAACAAAGGTGATGAAACCATATTGGAAAAAATAGTAAAGGGGAATCAGAGGTATTCCAGCCCATTTCCATGGACCTGATACATGTCCAATGTGGGAGAATAAGGAAATATCAGTTGATGGTGCTCTAGGGGAATCAGTGTCCATGAAGGAGACCTGGTTCTGGTTAAGTAAAAAAAAAAAAAAAGAAAGAAAAAAAAAGAAACAAACAAACAAACAAGTGAAAAAGAAAAAGAAAGATGGATAGAGAAAGTGGTTGAGAGAAAGTTGAATATGTAAGCATATCTCTTTAAAACAGAAATAGATTAGAAGTTGGGGGCATGACATTACTTTATTAATGTAGTTTGAACTATTATGTGTCCTAAATTACATTTATTTTGAAGAACATACTCTTTCACTAATTCAGAGGCTTTTCTTCTGAAATTGGTCCAATTTATTGAGACTCCAGGGCACTGCTCTTTCCTGTCATTCATGTAGCCATGTAGTATAAAGCAACACATTAAACTGGCTGAAGTTAAAATCCAATTTCTCACCAGTAGATTTGAAAATAAGAAACTCATCCAACTCTAATTAAAACTCCTTCAGATCACATGGCTTCAACATGTGTTGGAATCATACATTCTTAAGTCCTATTAATCACCCTAATTATGTAGCATATTATTCAGCACCTATAAAGTTAGGCACCTTAGAGATAATTAGAAAAATGTCCAATTTGGATTAAGTTTTCTTCTGTTCCTTTAAAAAGGGTAATAGAAGCAAAAATGTTATTTTAAATAAATCTCAGGTTTAGGTTAACTTATAATATCATCATTAGCATCATCATTTTTCTTGACAAATGATGTAATGCAAAAGACCATTGAACTTCATGCCACAATAGGTAAGTTCTACTCCCAGCCTTGTCTTTTTTGAGCTATATAGAGTTTAATTTTCTCATCTGTCCAATGTAAAAGGTAATCTGAATAATATTTTTAAATGTTTTTCCAGCTTGAAACTGTGTTGGCGCCTCTCACTCTGTATATATCTCTTCTTTTTGCTCAAATGCTTGGAAAAATGTAGAAGCACCCATTATATTAGTTATGGTTCTCCAGAGAAACAGAATCAATGGTATTTATGTATATATTTTTATATAATAATATAACATATATACTGTATGTGGAATATTATACATGTAATTGCATATATTATATATGACATATTTACATATTATAGTTTGCTATATATATATACAGATAGTCACTTATTATATTGTGGCTTTATAATGGAATAATAGCAATATGAATTCATTAGAATTCACCATACTTCAAGTTTTGAATTTTGATCTTTTTCTGGGTCAGTGGTATATGGTATGGTACGCTCTCGACACTGGATACACAACTTACACACATACAACAATTGTTTTTCACTTTCAGTACAATATTAAATAAATTATATAAGATATTCAATACTTTATTATAAACTAGGGTCCATGTTAGATAATTTTACCCAACTGTAGTCTCATGTAAGTGTTCTGAGCACATTTAAGGTAGGCTAGGCTAAGCTATGATGTTTGGTAGGTTAGATGTATTATTTTTATTGGGACATAATTCTATCATAAGTTGAGGAAGATTTGTGGTATCTATATATGTGTGTACAATCTGATTTATTGACTCATGAAATTGTAGATGCTGAAAAATGTCCCATAGTCTGTTGTCTGAAAGCCAGGGACCCAGGAAAGTGGATGCTGTAAATTCTGGTGTGAGCCCTAAGGCCTGAGAACCAGAAGGACCAATGATATTTAAGTCCTAGTGCAAGGGCAGAAGACCTACATGTCAGTTCTGCAGTCAGGCAGAGAGATAATTCAACATTCTTCTGCCTTTTTGTTCTATTAATTTCTTCAATGAATTAGATAATGCCCACCCACATTGGGGAGGGCAGTGTGCTTTACTCAGTCCATCAATTCAAATACAGTAATTGCTTCTGAAAACACCCTACAGACACACCCAAAATAGTGTTTAATCAAATATGTAAGTATCCTTTGGTCTAGTCAAGTTGACACAATAAATTAGCCATCACAATTCCACTCCTGTCAACTTGGCATTGAAGCACACCCCCTTAAACCATACTTAATCTTCAAAGAAAGACAATAACAAGGTCATTATTCTAATGTTATACAACTCTCCTACATGCAACCAAAAATACACTAACCCATTCTAAAACAGGAGGCAAAGTACTTGTGTGATGTTTACTCTTCTCTTTGATGCCCTATAACTTAAATTCTCTGACATAAAATCGACAATACTTAATACTGTGATAGAAAGTCAATAATACATCTTGCATTACATCATGAGGGAATAAGATGAAAGAAAACAAAGATATTTGATACACACATACATATACAAAATATATTTAAACATAAAATATATTTGTAACAAAATCAAATAAGGAGTAAATACTCATTACATTTGTGTCCTTATTTCTGTAACTGCTTACATGGTTATAGATGGTATTTTGAATTACCTTTTTCCACTACCCCTCTGTGTTTCCTTTGCCCTCAAGAAGTACCTCATCTCATCATGGTTCTTTACTTGGTGGGGTGACCCAAACATTCATTCCTGAAGGGTCTAGGATACTAATGATCCTGCTTGGATTGAGTTGTAGTTTTCCGTTGATTTTAATCATGGGGAATGATGATTATTAAGAGACATCCTAAGGGATCTTAGTATTCCAGACGTATTCTTCCTTACCTCTCCTTTGTGTGGTAGTAATCTGATTTCCCCTTGGTAGTCAGTATCAGTGACCCCAGCCAGCACAGTAAATCCCTTCTTCACCTATTGATTCAGAGACATGAGGAGCCCAAAGTGGTTGGGCAGTAGTCTTAACTTCCAGTTTAATAGAATCATTGTTGTATTTCCTGATGGAAGTATTTCTCTCTTGGAACTAAGATATCTAGGCCAGCAGAATATAAGGATGTGACCATAAGGAAAAAATTCTTCTTCTACCCTTCAAGATTTTCCAGATGGACTAAGAATTAAATTTACATGAGATAGATTAACAAGATAAAAAACCTCAAGGTTTTAATATGTGTGCACAGAGTCCCAAGAGACCATATATCCATATATCTGTGAGGACTTGACAGGAAAAAGAAAACTTAACTTTGGGAGCTTCAAGTAGTAGTGGAATTCAAACAGAATTTAGACAAAGAAATAAAATAGTAAAAATCACAAGGGTTGTTTATACAGCCTTCTTGTGATAAGGATGTCTCTACCTCCTGGTACATGTAGGACACCTTTGACATGGGAGTTTTATTTCTTGCTTTCATGGGGACAGAGGAGGGTCTGAGTTTCCTTCTGCACAGACTATCTCTTAAGTAACTTTTATTTAAAATAATCAATATGCCAAAGTGGCACATTTTGGGGAAGCCTGCCTTCAGCCCTTACAGTTGCAAAAACAGGAAGCAAAAATGTTGCCAGTCACAATGGGTAAAAATGGGTGGTGTCACTCCCATTTCTATCCCTTGATTCCTGGACCCATGAATTCTATCAGAGAAACAGCAGCACATATTGGCCTTGCATTCAGAGCATATACAACCTTCTGGAAAACCTTGTTCTAGGCCTCCAAGGCAATGCCACCTAGTTGGCACTGTAACTGAGTCTTCAGAAGGTCATTCTACAGTTTTGTCAAGCTAGCTGACTGTGGAAAACAGGGTAAGACCAGTGAATTTTATGAGTATGGGCTCACTGCCACACTTTTGCAGTGAAGTGAGTTCTTTCATTAGAAACAGTGCCACACAGAATACCATGATAACGCATAGGGCATTTTGTAAGTTCAAGGATGGTAGTTTTGGCATGTAAGAAAGATAAATCTGTATGCAGAGTGAGTGTCAATTCCAGTAAGAACAAAATGCTGGCACTTCCAAGAGGGAAGCAGTACAATATAATCAACCTGCCACCAGACAGCCGGCTTATCTTTCTGAGGGATGGTGCCGTATCAGGAACTCAGGATTAGTTTCATCTGCAGGCAGATTGGGCACTCAGCTGTGGCCATAGCTGGATTAGTCTTGGTGAATGAAAGTGCATGTTAATGAGCTTCATCATCATAACCTTCATCCCAGTATGACTGTCACCTCTGCCACCATAAGCACTTTGCTCATGAGGCCATTGGAGAATGAGGCTGACTGGCATATATATAATAGGTCATCCTATCCATTTGATGATGAAAATTTTCCTCTGCTGAGGGCACCCTTTGGTGAGAATTCACATTGGACACAACTATCATCATGGGTTTTTTTGCCCATTCGGAGAAGTCTATCCACATACCTCTTCCTCAGATTTCTTTGTCATCAGTTTTCCAATCATGTTCCTTCTAAGTCTCTGAACATCCAGCAAAACCATTGGCCATAGCCCATGAATTGGTATATAACTTCATATCTGGCCAGTTCTCCTTACAAGCTAAGTGTAAAGCAAGGTGCACTGTTTAACCTTCACCCTGATCCTTTAGGGATGTCTCAAAAAGAGGCTGTAGTGTAGTTGCCCATTTTTGGATGGTTCCTGCTGTCCTAAAGAACCATCTAAAAACTAAGAGGCTTCTCTTCTGTCGACGGATTATAAGGAACTTATAACCTTATAATAACTTATAACCTTGAGATCACTGGTACAGGCTAGGAGATAAAAGGCACTTTAGCAGGAGCAGACATTTGGGATACTTCATGTAACTTACTTGTGCCTTCATTTCCTGTTTGGGCTCAATCATGTATATACCCCTTCCATTTGAATATGGAGTGCTGCAAACCCAACTTTGTAGCTTAGTGGATCAGATAACACACAAAATTCATGATGGATAGCTCAGGTTGCATGGTAACTTGATGGCCCATGATTAAGCATTTGGCCTCTATTAAGGTGCAGTAGTAGGCCAAGAGCTATTTCTCACAAGGAGAGCAGTTATCTGCAAAGGATGGCATGCCAAGGCTTTGCTTTACAATCCTCTGGGCTAGCACTGTACTTCAACTATAGAGCCTCCTAAAAGTTCCAAACAGCATCTTCATCAAGTACCAGTTGATTAGCTGGATCATATGGTCCAAGTCTGGGAATTGATAGAAGGTCTGTAATTCTCCATTCTTAAGATTCGCTTTAGACTTTTTTCATTTGACTTATAAGTGTTCTGTTTATACAGCTCAAGTAAAAATTTCCTTGATTTCTTATCTATTCCACTTCTAGGAATACCATGATCAATTAGACAACTTCATAGGTCCATGAGGGTCAGACTGTTCTGATTGCTGCTTTGACTCTGCTGTTCATTATGATAACCATACCCTCCTTGCCTATGGTGGTTGAGTGCCACCACCTTACCCCTGCCAGATAGGATCCAATTACTCCCATTATATATAGGTTTCCCAATTCAGTGGCTGCATTTCCCACTGTAAATTTTGGTTTATGGAGAAGAGCAATCACAGACCTCTTTGCAGATGCCAGGACTCCCCTCACACATTTATTTCTCACATATGTCTTCTGGGCCCTCCCTGTGTGGGTAGTAGTTTTTTTGTGTTTTGTTTTGTTTTGTTTTAATGTTCAGTTACCCAGCATATAGTATATCATACATTTTTATTGTAGTGTTCAGTGATTCATTAGTTAGGTATAACACCCACTGCTCATCCTATCACATGCCCTCCTTAATACCCTTAATATCCCAACCCCATCACCCCTCCCTTCTGTAACCCCCAACTTGTTTCCCGGAGTCCAGAGTCTCTCATGGTTTGTCTCCCTCTCTGATTTCTTCCCTTTCAGTTTTCCCTTCCTTCCCCTGTGGTCCTCCATGCTATTCCTTATGATCCACACATGAGTGAAACCATATGGTAATTGTCTTTCTCTGCTTAGCTTATTTCACTTAGCATAATCCCTCCAGTTCCATCCATGTCGATGCAAATGGTGGAAAATGGAGCTACCCTACAAGCCAGTGATTGCAATACTAGGTATTTACCTCAAAGATACAGATGTAGTAAAAAGAAGGGACACCTGCACCCCAATGTTCATAACAGCAATGTCCGCAATAGCCAAACTGCGGAAGGAATCAAGGTGCCCTTTAACAGATGAATGGAAAAAGAAGATGTGGTGAATAAGTCTTAAATGACAAATCCACTATAACATTTCAATTGCCCTAGGCCTTTGAATCCCTTCCTTGGGATTGTAATGCAGATTTAATTCCCTCAGACAGGTGGAAAGGCCAGTAAGACGGGGGTAGAGAGGCTGATATCACTGAAGGTAGAGATGTTATTGCCACTAGGGTTGGAGAGGCTGCTTCTGCTGTGAGTGCGGAAGTCACTTCTGATATAATGGGGAGGCTCTTTTTGCTTGGGTTGGGGAGATCTCCTCCACTTGCAAAGAAGACTCATCAGAATTTAGGGGTTCAATGTGCCAAATTTTAGCATGCTCTTGCAACATGTCCCCATCTCAACGTACAGGATCTTATTCTTTCTCAATCAATGCCCTCTTTTTTTTTTTTTTTTAATTTCTTTTCAGCGTAACAGAATTCATAGTTTTACCCCACACCCAGTGCTCCATGCAATTCAATGCCCTCTTTTTAACAACGTATACCCTGAGAGGCTAGGAGTTCAGCATAAGTTGTAATTTAACGAGTTTCCTTATGAGATTCTATATTTGTTTTTCAACAATTTCTGTAGTCCTGTGGCTACAGGAGGTAAGGCTCTCCTTCAGGACAAACACAGACCCCTTTAAGTCATTTATGTGACACTTGAATTGGGAACTTGAATCCCTGAGCTTATCTTTTTTTTTCACCATTCTGTCCAGAGACATTAAGGGCAACTTACCAATCTCATTATACATTTGTATAATTTTTCAGAACTGTTTAAAAGTATTATGCATGTAGTCATTCAGATCTTTGTTTCTTATAAATGGTTGATTAGCAACATCCAATGCAGATATTTTGCCCGGACTACCAATGCTCTCTTTACTATTGGCAATAAAATCATTAGAGTCCTTACATCTAATCATATTTGAGAGCCAATTCTAGAAACCCCAGTTCAGAAAACTCAACCTTAAAATTTGGTTGCTGTAAAATCACTCTTGGTGCCAAAATCTGCATTAGCTAGGGTTCTTCAGAGAAACAGAACCAAATATGTGTATGTGTGTGTGTAAAATCTATTAAAATATACTTATGTATATAAAATATATAATATATATATACTACATAATATAATATGTAAAATGAGATTTATTATAAGGAATTGTCTCATGTGATTATGGAGGCTAAGTTCCACAGTCTACTATATGTAAACTGGATACCCAGAAATGCCAATGCTGTAAATTCTAGTCCTAGTCCTAAGGCCTGAGAACCAGGAGTGCCAGTGGTACGTCTCAGTCCAAGGGCAGGAGAAGACTAGTGGGAGATCACACAGTCATGCAGGAGAGAGAGAGAGAGAGAGAGAGAGAAAGTGTTCAACCTTCCTTCCTCAGCCCTTTAGTTCTATTCAAGCCCTCAATGGATTGCATGATGCCTACCCACACTGGGGAGTGCAATCTGTTTTACCCAGCCCAACAATTTAAGGGTTAATCTCTTCCATCTGCAAACATGCTCACAAATGTTCCCCAGATAATATTTAAGCAGATTTGTGGCCATCCCTTGGCCTAGTTAAGTTGATACATAAAGTTAACCATCATAGCCATGCACAAATATCTCAGAAGAATTATTCTTAAATAATTGCTCTTAATCCTCTATTTTAAAAACATTTTTGTTTTTAAAGGAAAAGTCCTATCAGTGTAAATCATGTTGTATGTCTTAAACTGACACAGTGATGTAGATCAATTATTTCACAATAAAACTGGAAAAAAGCAAAAAAAAAAGAAAAGAAAAGTCCTATCAGGTTCAAAAGCTTTTATATTTTGACCGTGAGGCCAAATCTAGGATAAAAATGGAATTTGTGATCTGAATTGTGTTGTTTTGCTTACATGTGTGATTTCATGAGGTATGACCTTTATCATATTTCTGGAAATGTAGTCCATACTCAAAAGTCTTATAATAAAATATGTTTCTAATAAACATTATAATAAAAAGCATTTTTTAATACAACCAAATATAAGAAACCTTTTCAGAGTATTTCAGGGTAGCAAAATAGTGATGTTTTGTATCACTTTCAGGGCCATCTGAATCTTCACACAGACATGAAATGCTATTTAGTCTAATTTTAGTGTTCTTCATATCTTCCAGAAAGTTTTCATCTTTAAAACTAATGGGTTACATGGCAGATTTAAAACTGCTTCACAGATCCCTAGTGATTCCTTACATGTGTCTCATTTACTTATTCATTTATCCATTCAAAAATATTACTTGAGGGGTGTCTGGGTGGCTCAGTGGGTTAAAGCCTCTGCCTTGGGCTCAGGTCATGATCCCAGGGTCCTGGGATGGAGCCCTGCATTGGGCTTTCTGCTCAGCAGGGAGCCTGCTTCCTCCTCTCTCTCTCTGCCTACCTCTCTGCCTACTTGTGATTTTTGTCTGTCAAATAAATAAATAAAATATTTAAAAAAATATTACTTGAGGGGCACCTGGGTGTCTTAGTGGGTTGAAGCCTCTGCCTTCAGCTCGGGTCATGATCTCAGGGTCCTGGGATCGAACCCCGCATTGGGCTCTCTGCTCAGCGGGGAGCCTGCTTCCCCCTCTCTCTCTGCCTGCATCTCTGCTTACCTGTGATCTCTCTCTCTGTTAAATAAAGTAATAATATCTAAAAAAAAATATTACTTGAATGTCTGCTATGTACCAAACATTACGGTAGGTGCAGTATGGAAGTGAACAAGGGGATGATTAGAGAAAGTTGGATCGTAAGGACAGAAAGTTGTATATCTGCCACTGCTTTAGCCAGATTAAGCTTGCTTTTCTATTTATATTTTGGACTTATGCAAAAATATCTCCATGACCAAAAAACATGAGCACCACTGGTACGGATAACAAAGTACCAGAATATCCACGCCCTCATCTCGTCAGGTAAAATTTGAATGGATTTGCATACACTTCCAGTCTCTGGTGAAGTTACCGTGTTTTGAATTGTTCACATATTGTCTCACATTGTAAAATTCTCAGTATCTTCCAAAGTGAATTGCTATGGTTACCCAACTGAGGAATGATCCAAAACAGGGGTAATGCATTTTGGTTCTGGTACTCAGGAAAGGTCAGAGACCTGTGAACAGTTTCCCATTTATTATCGTGAATCTCATACTTCTTCCAATTATCATAAATGGTAAAATGAAAAAAGAAAGAGAGAGAGAGAATAACTTCAAATAGCCTGTGAAGATGGCTAATTCTAATTAAAATTTCCTTTGAATTTTTGGTTTTCTGTGAAGCTCTGCTTTTATATCTGAGCACAAGGCTGACTTCCCTGACTGACTACGGTAGTGTTATTGTTGTATCATTAAAGTAACTTCTTTTTATGGTAAGCTGACTAACAATACATACATGGATATTTAAATGTAAGGATTTTCCTTGACTTTCTAAATTTCTTTTCATTCATTTATACATTTGGGCATCTTCTTTTGTTCTAAAGATTTTCTTTTTAAGTAATCTCTACACCCAATGTGGGGTTCAAAGTTATAACCCTGAGATCAAGAGTTGGGCACTCTATAGACTGAGCCAGCCAGCACTCCCATTTGTGGCATCTTTGATTGAATTCTAAGTACGCTTGAATTTAGTTTGGGCTAAAAAGATAAGATTGAATAGACCAGGAGGAAAAATGCTGAACTAGCAAGGATGGTGAAAAGGTATTGAAGACATCCAAATCCATCAGTGACCTCTGAAAAGGTATAAATGGGGAAATAAACTCCCAACTTCTTCCTTAGCTGTTGGTTGGAACTGATAGAAATGAGTTCATTATTCCTCCAAATTACAGCAGCTAATCGTATCTCAACCACCAACCTTGTCCCCCATCAAAAAACCAAACCAAAACAAAACAACCCAAACAAACTAACAAGCCCTTCTAAACTGACTGAAATGTTTCCCTCATTCAGTTTCGGTTGTCAAAATCTAGATCTACTTTATTCTCTAAACAATTAAGTAAGTCCCACAGAAGTAGCCACCTACAAGAACAGCACTCTAGTTTTACATGTTTCATTTCGTATAAAAGTATGCTGCTGTGGGTCTATGGACACACATACATACAACCCTGTTGTATAACAGGAGCAAAATACTTAAAATGGTGGGAATTCAGAAGTCTGTAGAACTGAGATATAGTTAGCGATTTTTTTAAACATCTAAATAAACTCAAATGGCCATAAACTCTTTTTTTCAATAATCCATGGTCTGTTTCTTCAATGTCATCAGAAATGAAAGACATCTTGTCAGTGGGAAAAGCTCAAAATATATGACATAACCTTTCTAGAAAGGCTGAATCGGAGTTTCCCTTCTAAAAAGTATACACTCTGGGGCTTCATCAGCAGAAGACTCACTAGTATCTGAACTGTCACTAGAAACAATTTAGCACAGATTTGTGGAACGGTTACTTAGTGGCATAAAAGGGCTTAAAACTCAGCACTTCTTTAAGCCATGGGACTCCTTCCCTAAATTTCAGAACAAGGAGATTGCATGTTCCTCACTTCTAGGTTCTGTAGTACCCAACACAGAGACCGTGAGCCTGCCTCTGGGACTCAATCTCCATCACTGGAGAAATGTACCGTTTTTCTAATTGTCTACTTCTGAATTCAGCAAAAAAAAATTTAAGGCACCAGATAGTAAATGTTTTAAGCTTTATGGGTTGTAAGACCACCGTCGCTACTATTCAGCTCTATAGTTGTAGCATTCAATCAGCCATAGACAGTATGTAAACAAATGAGTGCAGCTCTGTTCTAATAAAATGACATTTGCAAAAGCAGTCAGCTGGCAGGATTTGGTTCACAGGCTATGATCTGAAGACCTCTTGGATCTTCTTTTTTTTAAATATTTTATTTATTTATTTGACAGACATTACAAGTAGGCAAGAGAGGCAGGCAGGGAGAGAGAGGAGGAAGCAGGCTCTCCACGGAGCAGAGAGCCCGATGTGGGGCTCGATCCCAGGACCCTGGGATCATGACCTGAGCCGAAAGCAGAGGCTTTAACCCACTGAGCCACCCAGGCGCCCCGCTCTTGGCTCTTCTTTACAGAGTTAATGATCTCGACATAATGCTAGCCCTTGAGTTTGTTGGTTTTTTTTTTAATGTAATTACTACACAGTTCTCAGTCTCTCTTTGTCACTTTCTCACTCTCACTCTCTTCCTCCTTCTGTCCTCACTTTCTGCCTGTCTTGCTCTCAACTCTGGTGCCTGAACTTCCTCATGTACTATGATATGCTATTTATTCAATTGGACTAGCTCATTTTCTACCAAAGATTCTGTGTCCCACCATTGCCTTTCATTTTTCACCCTGTATTTGTCACCAAATATAGTTTAGTGAGTTAGTCATTGAATCAGGGGAGCAGCCATCCCACACTAACCACCTCTGAGAATGTTGCAATCAGAAGCTTCATTCTCTCTTCTTTAAAGATTTTATTCATTCATTCATTTGAGAGAGTGCAAAAAAAGGAGAGCACAGACAAGGAGAACCACAGAGGGAATGGCAGAGGGAGAAAGAGAAACAGTCTCCTTGCTGAGCAGGGAACCCAAAGTCGGACTCGATTCCAGGACCCTGGGTTCATGACCTGAGACCCTTAACCTACTGAGCCACCCAGGTGCCCTGTCTCTTCTCTATAAGTAATGCAGAGCACCTGGCTCTTTGATTTGTAGTGATGCTGTGTATAGGAGTAAGGAACAGTAATGAGGGCTGCATTAGCAGCAGGGAGTCTTGGTTTCTAGCGGGATGTCTGTGTTCCAGCTCTCTGCCTTAAGCCCAGGGTCTTATCATTTGCTTCAAGGCCAGAACGGAAGTCATTTGACATTAGAGGGGTATAGCTGGCTGCCATGTAGTGTGATATGTTGATCAGTGCAAGGCCTGTTACAGACTATGACTCTAGTCTGCTCACTTCTTATCATAGGCTGTAAAAAAATGGGATGGAGGTGGCTGGACATATACCTTCCTTAATCATGAATCTTGAAAATTTCCTCCTTCCACAATTTAATTAAAATGTGCTTTTATAAGAACTTCGATTGAGTCAGTAGAAACTTGGCAGAGAAGAGAGCTCTAAGGAAATAAGAAAAAGAAAATTGATAAGGAAAGAAACTCCAGAGCATAAAGCAATGTCTAGGGTGGACTGGTAAAATCATGGGAAGCTTCAGGCAGTCAAAGCTGAGAATGAGGACTCTGAGTGCCTGAAGGAATAGAATAACTCAATAGATAATTCTCTATCACAAAATTGCCTGAGGTAGGTTATACAGTGATGTTTTAAATATGAGAAGTAAGGAAAGAGCGTTGGTATGTGTGACTTCATTTTGAAAATGGCTAATCATGATTGGCTCATCTATAGCTTACTTGTAATGAGAGTATCTGTTAAATTGTAGGACGGTTGCAAACCCTCCTCTAAAAATATTCTATTATGTGCCATGCCTCCATCAAGTGCTCAAGACACACAGATAAAGAAGACATACTCTCGCTCCATAAGGATTTTGCTGTTTACCTGTTTCTTTCCCAACAGACAATTAAAGCACTGTGATAAGTACTACAGTAGGAATGAGCAACAGGGTACTACATGGACACATAGGAGTGGTGCCTCTCTTTTATAGTCAAGTAATGCTCCCCGGAATAAGTTATACTTGACATGAGATTTAAACAAAATGTGTTTCAGATTGAAGGAGTAGCGAATTGACATTGCCTGAGGTTGATAGAAGCATGGCACATTCTTGGAATTGGAAGAAGTTCAGTTTGGCTACAGAAAGAGACAACAGTGGCTGCAGACAGAAGTGAGGCGTGAGCATGCTGAAGTAGCTGTGTGAGCAAGGGGAGCCAGAAAGTTCAGCAGTTGTGGACTGAACATTGACCATGACTGATCTGTCCCCCAAAAAAGGAGTCCCAGTGCCATCCCAGAAACCTCATGAAATCCTCCATGGGATCAACCACCTAGCCAAGTGGAAGCAAAGACTTGGTCTAATTTGGTCATAAATATCAATGCGACTTCATTTATACTGTAATACTCGTGAGACCTGTGGATGTCCAGTTTACATAAGGTTGATTTCCAGTCAGGGCATTAGGGCATTTATGGGTTACAAAAAATATTCCTTACTACCCTTTCCTATTTATGTTTGAGGGTTAAAAACACAATTAACTACTGAGAAAAAAGGATGCCAAGAGTGTGTTTGGCTACCAGTTGGGGGAGGAGATCTATCAAGCCCTCCAGCAAGAACAGTCCAGCTGAAGATTTTGCACAGGATTTATATTGATATACAATATAGTTGGGCCCTAGGGACTCCTGGAGCTCATAGCTGATAGCTGATAAGAACTTCCTTTCTAGCTTTTGTCCATATGCACATGGAATAAACTCTTATCCATAATTTCAAACATTCTGATTATTAGAGAATTTGATGTCTCATATTACAAGTTTCAAAGAATAATGCTATATTTGACACTAAAATGAAATGAAATTTCTTGGTGTGTTTACCTAGCTCCATTTTTCTCATTCAGTTGTCCCAATGTGAATTCTTCAGAACATTTGTTTCATTCAGATTGGCTTGTGAAATACCCAATTAAGGAATCGGTTTTATCATTGTTGTCATTGTTGTTATTCACTTGCATCTCTCTCACTCTCTCTCTCTCTCTCTCTTTTTTTTAAAGATTTTATTTATTTGAGAAAGAGAGAGCATGAGTGTGGAGAGGGGCAGAGGAAGAAGGAGAGGGATAAGCCTACTCCCTGATGAGTGCAGAGCAAGACGAGGGGTTCAGTCCCAGGACCCTGAGATCATGACCTCAGCCAAAGTCAGATGCTTAACTGACTGAGCCGCCTAGGTGCCCTACTTTGCTTGCTTCTTATTATACAACTTCTCAGAGGCTTCAATATGCCAATATGAATTCTGGATCTACAAAAGAGATCTATATTGTACATCATCTGTTCCCACATGACTTTGAAACTTCTGTAAGAGCAGAGATTATGTCTATTGCTCATTGCTATATCCTATCCAGTGCCTTACCTGGCACCTATGAGGAACCTTAAATATTTGTAAAATGAATGAATAACCATTTTGAAGGCTGATGTTCCATGAAAAACATTTCTCAAATATATTAAGCAAATCTTTCTTTCAAATGCCAGCTCAATAATTCTATCATATTTATACTCTATATCCAATCTGTAAAGCATTTTGTAAAATGTATATTAGTAGCATCTACAGTGATGCCAGAAAGTATCAAGATACAACATTGAGACGATGGGAAATTTTCAGAGAAAATTTAGTAGATAAGAACCCTGCCTTAGTAGACTACTTCAGCTAAATACTGTTATTTTTATTCTGCTTCTAAAATATTTTTTGGTTGTTAACTGGACATAAGCTATGTATTTTAAAAATGCCATATTATGATCAAAGAATGATTGTTTTTTGAAGTTCCCTTGGGATATTGAGAAAGAAAGTTTGGTTGATTGGTCGTTTTAGATTTTAGTAGCTTCTCAAGCAAAAGTAAATAAGATCTATTGGGAGTGAAGATATTTTATAAATAAATTGGGTATGCATTCTGGATATCCATGCATTCTGGATGACAGATGCTGAGTTCAGAAACCTTTTGTCACTTTTTTATTGGGAACACCATCTTGCAATGCACAATATGCTAATATGTCCTCATATGATTAGAAGAATCATTGCCAGTTACTGATGTGAACAGACAGCAACTGCTAATCCCAAAGCCCAGTTGTTTAGATCATGAAATGAAAACCCCTTAATTAAACCCCATAGCCAATTTATAACCACCCAAGCAGAGGGCATTCCTAATAATTTTTGCTCTAAGCATGCAGTAAGTCCTTGGCATCTGTCCTTCTATAATTCAGTTTAAGAACTCTACCACCATGAACTAAGTACTGTACTCTTTTTGGCAGACTGGGGGAAACAGCTAAAGGAAATGATTCTTACTTTTTTTGTCCAGCTGTTAATCTTGTCCAGATCTTTGCACCGTGTAAAGCAGTCTCTATGTCCTGCTGGTGAAATTAATGAATTTAGTTCTCTACTTTCTCTGAGAGTATTCAAAGATTTAGATATTTGTGTCTATCTGTCTGTTTCTTTAAGTGATGCAGGCTAAGAGATAGGGAGAAAAATTATATCTGTAAGAATTGAGAAGATGAGGTGGATGTGGTGCTAAGACATTATAGCTGAATGTGACCTTGAAGAGTTCCTGGCCTATGAAGCATTTATGGTTTTAACTGGGTTGCAAATTCTGATTGTAGCTGCCTGAGAAATTGTGGTAAACAAGATCCTTGCATGTCTCGGAGGTAAATAGGGAAGGTTGCCTTGATTAAAGTGCCTATCATGGGGGGATTGCTAGTCTAGTGATTCCAAATCTTTGATCTAGTGATGGCAAGTACTTCATATGGGGGAGGTTTATGCACTGGACCACATGTGAGGGTGAAACTTGTCAGAATTGTGGACAAGTTTATGCCTCCAAAAAACATCAGCCTACTGATTAAGCATTATGTCTTTGAAACTTCTAGACTTACTGCAGGTAAATGTTCTGCTACAAGAGCAATGTGTTCATGTGCCTGTGGATAATAAATTATAAGCTATAACTGTGTATTTAATATTTGATAGGCAGGACTCCCATCAGCCATGGGCTATGCTAAGCAAGGGGCCTCCTTGTGTGGAAGTTTTCAAACTTTCTTACTCATCTATTTGAATAATTCTGTGAAGCCCTGGAATTCTATGAAAGTGTCTCAGGGGCTACTGCAGAGGCTGATAGATATGGTTCCAACCTCCTCACCTCTGCCAGTATGTGTACTTTGAAACTGAAATGAAAACTTTTAAGCACATGGTTGTTTTCTAACAACAGAACTTGTTTAAAAGATATATTTAAGGAGTGCCTGGATGACTCAGTTGGTCAAGTGTCCAAATCTTGATTTAGGCTCAGGCCATGATCTCAGGGTTGTGAGATTGAGCCCCGCATGGGGCTCTGTGCTCAGTGGAGAGCCTGCTAGAGATTCTCTCTCCCTCTCTCTCAATACCACCCTCCACACACTCTCTCTTTCTCTAAAATAAATAAATAAAATCTTAAAAAAATAAAATAAAATAGTGAGATCATGGAGTGCCTGGCTGGCTCAGTCAGCAGAGCATATAACTCCGTCTCAGAGTTGTGAGATCAAGCCCTATGTTGGGTGTAAAGCTTACTTAAATACATAAATAAATAAACAAATAAAACAGTAATCTCATGAAACGTTCTGGGGCATAATTCACAAAACATAACCAGAAAACAAATCAATGGTTTAAATATACTTTAAAAAAAAAAAGATTTATTTATTTATTTGAGAAAGTGGGAGAAATAGTTTGAGTGGGGGGAATGGCAGTGGGAAAGGGAGAGAAATAGACCCCTTCTTTGATTTGAAATTATGAGTTTTTACTTTCCTTTTATACAGACTTATCTGCTTTCTCTCCCATTACCACAGTGTATTTTCTTAGTGTTATCAGACAAATTCTTCTGTGCTAAGGAGTGACAGAAAAATAAAGTCTTCACGTGTTATTTCTGTTTGGATAGTTTTCTCTCAGTACAAATGATTGTTGAGTGTGTGTATCTCTCTCATGACCTAATAGGATTTTTCATAGGGATAATAGGTTGCACTGACCCCTCTAGAGTTATACAGTTCAGTTTGTGAAATGAATGACACAAAGAAATGACTCACATAATGCTAATTAACTGAACTAACCAGATTTTCACCTTGAAGATGAAAACTTGTAGTGGTTTACCAGCTCACTCTTGGTTTTAAACCCTGCTGATCCCTTTAGGCATTCATCCTAGGTTAATTAATATCTGGTTGGAAAAAAATTATCTGAAGTTATTAAGACCGCTTCTTAAAAATGTCTACTTTTTCACGGAATATTTTCAGATAACCAGACTCTTTCTAAGAGGACCTATGGTAACATGGTAATCCTTAGTAATTCTCCACTGCTGTACTATATGGCAGCTATTTCTAGATGACATTAGGTAAGAAATCAAGGTAGATGATGCTATTTAGGCATAGAAACCTGCATTTCCCAGGTCAAGGTTGAGTCTAGTAGTCAGAATTGTTGAAAGGAACAATACTAAAAGAATGTATGGGTCAGTGCAATTGTTGTTCCACTATCACCAAGTTAATCACGGTCTAGGGGTGTTTCCTAAGGCCTCCTTCAGCTCTTGATATGGCAAAAATAAGCACAGCAAAATATGTTTTGCCCTCATGGAATTTGTATCAATTACTCTCTGACAGCTTACTAGTTTGGTGTATGTACTTATTAAGCCATCATTTTAAGGCAGGTAGCATTGCTATATATGGCCAATGGAAATAACATCATTGTATCCTTAGGAAATCAAGCTTTTTGTTTGTTTGTTTGTTTGTTTGTAATCAACATTTTCCTCATCCTTATGAGTCTTTGTTTGGAGAAGATAGAGTGTTATAATTATTGCTGTAATAACTTGCCAAATAAGCTTTCATAATTCAGTAGAAACATTAATAAATCATGATATGAGAAGAATAATACTGATAGAATAAAGCCAAACAGATGGTTAGATGCCAGTTAGTTCTTTGTTACTCAACAGTAACAGGAAAATATTTGACTATAAAAACTCCAACTTCAGTCTGGAAATTGGATGCACATGTTTCTGAATGTCCAAATAAGAAAGGCCTCCAGAGTGATATGAATGCATTACTTTGGTAGGTGGTTGATCACTCAATTTTTATACTCCTCCTTTAGCCTACTGAGAAGGCCATCAGTATTTCCTTTTCCATGGTTTTGGAGGATGAGTTTCCTATAATTCATACTGAATGAGCAATGTAGATGAGCAAAGACACTGATGAGCTGCTGATTTCCTAGTAAGTTTCACCCAAACCTGAAGTGCAAATATTGGCTCCTCACCTTCCTATCACAAATATATCCACACTGGTCCTTAAAAGCTTATTACATGCATACCATAGTGCCTTCCTCCTCCTTGGTTTGGTTACAGTTAGTATTCTATGATGATATTTTATGGAGTTTAGCAAGACAATGTACAAAGCAGTTAGTTAATTAACTAAATTAATAAGTATCATATAAAACCAATGGGAAGATGTGTGTAACTTCTCAAACCCTGAAGAGTGGAAGGAGGATAATACATTGTGCTTATTATCTTACAGAGTCCAGAGGAAGTGCACCAAAAACTGTTCCTTAGTCTAAGTTTTTACTTCTTCATTCAACCCACACTGAGTTTCTAGATGTAGGAGAGTCCAAGAGTGGTTCCTCCTAGTCTCTTCTAAACAGCTGATAGCTTTTCAATTGCTTTGAGTATCAGCACCAGTTTTCATGGTGACTCAGGAACAGAAATCAGGAATCCTGGATACTCTAAAAAATATGGGACAGTCCCAACCAGTAAATCTTGTATCCCATATGACTTTCTAATTTTCTCCTAGATATTCATGTAGCATAAGAGAAAAAAACTAATAATAATAATCTGAATCTGGGGTGCCTGGGTGGCTCAGTTGGTGGAGTGTGTGACTCCTGATCTCAGAGTTGTGAGTTTGAGCCCCATGTAGGGTGTAGAGACTACTTAAAAATAAAATCTTTAAAAAATAATAATCTGTATCTAAATTTGTTTTGTTTAAAAACATAAAACATTTTTTTCCCACATATTTAATATACACTGATTTTTTGAGGAAGAAAACTGCCAAATAAATTAAGGGAACACTGTACTTTGTTTTGCTTAGAAAGTTACAAATCTTGTTCACCACTCTGGAAAATGATATCACCAATAATAATGACACTTATGGTATTTGAGCCAATAGTATAACACACTTGGATCAGGCTGTATTTTTAGCAGTCATATTCATAATGATGTGTGACATTAGGTACAAGACTCTGATAATTTTGCCATAGCTTCTGGCACAGTTTTGCCCAAGTATATGTACATTGATGTTTGTATTTCCTCATTATAAATTCATTATCTTCTATTTATTATTTTTATTAGTTGAGGCAATATATTTATTAAAAAAATAAGCATGTAGGTAGGTTTAGATTTTCTGGGAAATTTAATTTCAGTGTCATAAGGGAGGAAACTATTATATATTTAATGTAAAGAAAAAAAAAAGGAATAATCTTACAGAATTGAAAAACACCAGTATATATCAAACTCCCGACTATACTACAGAACTCCAGAAAGGGAATTAAGTGTGTGCCTGGATGGATGAAATTTCATGATGACATGCACCTCTATCATTACAGACCGTAAGTACTTGGCACCTCAAAATTCATCCCCTTTAAATGAATAGGGTAATATACAAGAGAGTAAAAGCATAATAAAACCTGGATTTGAATCTCTTGGTATAGCCCATTAAGTCAAACAGTTTCTTACACCCTGTATGTATATGTAACTATAGGTCCTTCAGGAAGGTGCATTCTCAATCCCCAGTATCCTCCAGTGAGAGAGATTTTTCTTATAGGCACGTCTATCATTTAGTATAATTTATACGACAAATAAAAGAAGATTCAATTCAAGCCTGCTTAAATAATAAGAAATTTATTGCCAGAGGTAAGATGGCTCCAGAATTGGTTTCATCTAGTAACTCAAGGATGTCGCCTAATACCTGATTTCTCTTAGACAGTTCATTCTGCTCATGAGGTATCCAATTAATTCCTTAGATGAACCTTTTATGCTTGCAAGATCACTGCCATTATCAACCAGGGCTATATACTTTCTCCTTCATTTCCAAAGATTGGGAGCATTTCTTCCTTAACTATTGAAAAAAATTCCATGATATTCCATGTGTTCCCCTGAATCAGTCCCTATGACTGAAATAATCATATGCTGGTTGGCTTTGGCCAATTAGGGCTCATACATGGATTCCACCTGAAGTAGACTTTACCCAATTTGCATGGCAACTACACAGGAGAGTAATAAAAAGGATTGGGAAGGCAACAAACTATTTCCCCACAATATGTCAGTTTAGCCCTAGCAAGATGGGCTGTACTGATTTTCATGAAGTAGACTCCTTTATTTGTTCCCATTATTCATTCCCAAAGGGAATTTATGCATGTCACATATATTATTATAGAAAAAGAAAATATGTACTCTTAAAAAATAATCTGTCCTGAAGAATGTTTTGAGGGAAGCCAGTTGCCATGTTATAAGGACACCCAAGAAACCTGTGGAGACATCCATAAGGTGGGGAACTGAGGCCTTTGAACAACCATGTCAATGAATTTAGAAGCCAGCTCTTCCCCACCTGACTACATGCCCAGTTGCAACTTGATTATAACCTCATGTGTGATTCTGGTGAAAGAGATTGAAGAAGACACAAACAGAAAAATACCACACTGGAAGAAGTAATATTGTTATCATGTCCATATTCCCCAAAGCCATCTATAGATTCAATGCAATCTCTATCAAAATCCTACTGACATTTTTCATAGAAAAAAAACAGCCTAAAGTTTATATGGAACACCCAAAACCCTGACTAGCTAAGGCGGTCCTGAAAAAGAACAAACTATAGTAATAAAAACAGTATGGTACTGGCATAAAAGTAGACACATAGACCAGTAGAACATAATTAAGAGCCCAGAAATAAACTCCCACATATACAATCAACTAATATTTGACAAGGATCTAAGAACACTCAGTGAAGAAAGGATAGTTTCTTCAATATTTGCTGTGGGAAAACTGTATAATCACATTTAGAAAAATGAAATTAGACTCTTAACTTACACTACTCACAAAAATTAATTTGAAATGGATTCAAAACACAAACATAAGACCTGAAACTGTAAAACTCCTAGAAGAAAACAAGGAAAAAACTCCTTGGTGTTGGTCATGGCAATGATTTTTTGATATGACAGCAAAAGAACAAGCAACAAAGGAAAAACTATATAAGTGGGAATATATTGAACTAAAAAGTCTTCTGCACAGCAAAAGAAACATTTAGCAAAATGAAAAGGCAACCTAGGGAATGAGAGAAAATAATTGCAAAGCACATATATGACAAGGAGTTAATATCCAAAATATATAAAGGAGCCATGCAACACAATAGCAAAAAGAAAAAAAATTTAAATGGTCAAAATAATGGAATAATCATTTTCCAAATACATACAAATGGCTACCAGGTACATGAAAAGATGTTTCACCTCACTAATCATCAAGGAAATGCAAATCAAAACTATAATGAAATATCGCCTCATGCCTGTTAGAATGGCTATCATCAGAGATAAGAGATAACAAGTGTTTGTGAAGATGAATAAAAAAGGAAAACTTTGTGCACCATTGGTAGGGATGTAAATTGTTACAGCTACTAACAGTATGGTGGTCCCTCAAAAAATTAAAAATAGAACTACCATATGATCCAGCAGTCTCACTTCTGGGTATATATCCCAAGGAAACTAAATCAGGATTTTGAAGAGACATCTGCACTTCCATGTTTTTTAAAGCATTATTCACAAGAACCAAATTATGGAAACAATCTAATTGCCTGAGAGTGGATGAATGGATAAATAAAACAAGACAAAAACACAGAGGGAGACAAACCAGACAAACGATAAGAAACTTTTAACACTAGGAAACAAACTAAAGGTTGCTGGAGGATACGTGGGTGGGGTGGGGGGGATAGGGTAACTGGGTGATGGGCATTAAGAAGGGCACTTGTAATGAGTACTGAGTGTGATATGCAACTGATGAATCACTAAATACTATCCTTGAAACTAATAATACACCACATGTTAACTAACTTGAATATAAGAAAAATCTAAATAAAAGCCAAACTTATACTAAGAAACAGAGAAGAGAATGATGGTTATCATGGGCTGGGAGGTGAGAAGATGTTGCTGCAAGGATACAATCCTCCAGTCAGAAGGTGAATAACTTCTGGGACTCTAATGCATAGCATTGTGATTCTTGTTAACAGTATTCTATTATATACCTGGTAGTTGCCAAGAGAGTAGATTTGAATGTTCTCACCATAAAAAAAGAAATGGTAATTATGTGATGTGATTGAGTTGTCAGTCAATGTTAAGGTGGTAATCATATTACATATGTAAGTGTATAAAATCAACAAGTTGTATACCTTTACACTATATTATATGTCAATTATGTCTCAATAAAGCTGGGAAGAAAATGATCAGGGATAAAAATGGTCATTACATAATGATAAAGGAGTCAATTCTCCAAGAAGATAACAATCCTTAATACATATACACCTAACAACATAGTAGCAAACTATGTTAGGCAAAAACTAAGAGATCCACATGGAGAAATAGGTGAATTCACTATTATAGCTGGATACAGCAACACCCCTCTATCAATAATTGACAGATCCAACAAGGAGGAAAATAGTAAGGATGTAGTTAAACTGAATAGCCCCATTAATCAAGTGGATCTAAATGATATCTATAGACTACTTCATTCAACAAAAGCAGAAAACACATTATTCTGTAGCTCACCTGGAACATTTACCATTTACATAACATATTCTGGGCCATAAAATACACCTTAACAAAGTTAAAAGTGTAGAAGCCATATAACATATGCCATAAGAACATGGAATTAAAATGAAATCTGTGAAATCCCAAATTACTTGCAAATAAAAAGCAAACTTCTAAATAACATTTGGATCAAAAAAGAAGCCTCAAGAAATTAACAAGTATTTTGAACTAAACAAGATTGAGGGTTCAACTTTTCAAAATGTGTGGGGTGCAACAAAGCAGTGTTTAGAGGGAAATTTATAGCATTGAATGCTATCAGAAAGAAAAATCTAAAATCAGTAATCTAAGCTTGAACATTTAGGAAACTGAAAGAGAAGAGAAAATCAAATCCACATTAAGCAGAGGAAAAGAAATAATAAAATGTGAATATACCTTTTCAAGACCATGGTATAGCTCTCAATTTATGCAGGTGTACATTGATATTTTTTAAATTTCTGTAGTTTTTTTCTATAAAGATTTGTTGTTCTGCTTAGATTTATTCCTAGGTGTTTAACATTTCTGAAATAACACCACAATGTGTCTCTATGTAGGCTTATTATTTTTAATTTTTTATATTAAGCCCTTCTTCATTTGTGGAAAACTCTAGTTACCTCATTATTTTTCCTAAAATATTATCTCACTCCACTCCTTCTATTCATGCCCTCTGGAACTTTAATTTTAAAGATGTTGAAATTTATATATTTATTTTACATTTCCCTTAATATGTCTTTGACATTGCATCTGTTTTTCTCTTTATACTCTTACTCTCTTCTGGTAAATTTCTGCAGGTTGGGCCTCCAGTTCACTAATTCACTCTTTTGCTTTGTTTTTCGTACCAGTTTTTGTACTATCCATTCATTCACTCAATATTCAACAACTCTGTATTGTACGCATATTGTTATGTGATTATGTTATATGTGCCTATTACATATTAATAAGTACTAAAAGAAAAACAAAAGTATACTTAGAGAATGGAAGGTGAGGAAGCTACTACTTTAGGTAGAGTGATTAGAAAGGCCTCTTGGAGGAAGCGACAACTGAGCAGAGGCCTCAGTCAAGTGAGAGTGTGGATGCTGTGTACTTGAAGAAAGATTAGATGCAAATGCACTGAGGGGGAATACGCAACAACAAGGAAATGCACTGAGGGGGAATGCACAACAACAAGGAAGTCACTGTGACTGGAGCCTATTGAGGAAGAAGAGAATGAAAAGAGAACACAAGACTTGAACTTACTTGAACTTGGACAGTTTATACAGAGTACTAACAGGGTCATCAGGAGGACTTTTGATTTTACTCATGTGTGACAATCAGCCAGTGGGGTGTTTTGAACAGGGGAGAGGCACAATCTGATTTGTATCATAAATGAATCTCTCATGGTACTCTGTGAAGAATAGGTTTTGCGGGGACAAGTATAGGGCAAGGAGACCAATTAGGAGACAGCTATGTTAACTCCAGCAGGAAATGATGGTGTTGTGGTGTTATGGACCGAATGTTTCTATACCCCCAAAATTCATCTGGTGAGACTTTACCCTTCAACCCCCCATTATGGTGATAATAGGATGAAGGGCCTTTTTGAGGTATTTATGGTCAGATGAGGTGATAAGGGTGGAGCCTTTATGAGTGGGATTACTGCCCTTTTAAGATTTGAAGACAGTTTACTCCCCGTCTCTGCTCTCAGTATTCAGTGAGGGGTTAGCAGTCTATGACTTGGAAGACCACCCTCACCAGAATTAGACTATGCCGGCACCTGAAATCTCAAATTCCAGCCTCCAGAACTATGAGAAATAAGTTTCTGGTGTTTAGAAGCCACTTGGTCTACAGTACTTTGTTACCGCAGCCTGAATAGACTAAAACACTTGGTCTTTGGGTTTCTAATTTCAACAATTTCCCCACGATCTCTAATTACTTGTGTCATTTGGCTTAAAAGGGGAAGCAGGTATCTATAATACAGGAATTCAACTACCTAGAAAAGTGTATAGAAATAGCCATGTAATTACTTTTTTAGTTTCTCAAGTCCCTGCCTGCTTCTGGGTTCTTCTGTTTCCAGATGTGGAACACCTTTAGTGTTGATCTTCCCTTTCTGGTAGCATACAGTTCTCAAACTTAACTTTGACCGCAGATTTCTTCTGAGATTCTGTCTCTCCTCTGAGACTTAATATCTACTTTCCAGCTTTAAATGGCTCCCCGGGTTCTAGTCCACTGAGAATATCTTTCATTGTTTTCCAATGTCTGTGTGCATGTTTGTATGTGTGTGTTTGTATCTGAGTGCGTTTGTGCATATATCCATTTGATATATTTCCACTGGGACCTATAACTTTGTGAGTTTAGTGCCAGAAGAAAAAATATTTGTCTCTGTATTTAAGTGAAAGGTAGATTTTTAAATAAATTAAGCAAACAAACAAAAAACTGGTTCTGGGACACGTGGGTGGCTCAGTCATTTGTGTCTGCCTTCAGTTCAGGTCATGATCCTGGAGGTCCCCGGATTGAGTCCTGCACTGGGGGGACTTGCTCAGTAGGGAGCCTGCTTCTCCCCATGCCTGAAATTCCAGGGTTCCTACAATCACACTGTGTACATACTTTTGATGATCACTGTACATTTGTTTTCTTGGCATTTGATATTTCAGAAGAAATTTAGTAATCTGATGGTTGATGTTGGTCACTATATGCTGAAGCATCATCACTGTACTGTAGCCATTTAAGAGACAGTTATTCAGAAGTTCCTATTTCAGATAATGATATCCATTGTCCCCTATCTTTGTCTGGCTATTTTTGTGGATAACAGCACAAAATAAGCAAGATTCTTATTCACTAAGCGTAATTAGTTTTCTGCGTTATAGAGCCCCAGACTAAAGCACTAACTCTGCTCAGCCAGCTCTAGGAAGGGAGATTAGGGTTACTAGTTACTTACCATCTTCTGATAATGTATCCCCTTCAAAGCAGGAGTGCCACAGAACACATACCTTGAAGATGGATTTAGGCTTCTGTTTCCTTTTCTGTCTTAAGGCTTCAGGAAAGGCAGTATTAGAGGAAAGAGCTGCAGACACTTTGTCCTCTTGACTGTTCCCTGTCCTCTAGGGTATTGTTCTTATTATTGTAATTCAAATCACAACTGCTCACTGGAGGACCCCCTCAGGCATCCTTCTCCTTGGCTGATGGGCCTAAAGGGGAGATCCCTGGGTGGATCTCCTGTTGGGACATATCAGAGTTGTACAGATCGAATGAAGGTATTGCAGCCCAATCCTAGAGAAAAGAAACAATGTGGGATTTTCTGTAATGAGGCCTAGGATTTTCCTTTGGGAAAAATGGGGACTGAGAAAAATGGACCCAGCCATCAGTCACTTCTAAATGTTGACACACTATGGGAGCACAGGAAAATGTAGAGAAATTGGGTCTGCCTATTTGTAAAATAGCCCCTGGGGAAAAAAGTAAGAATTATAGTTCAGTAAATATGTGGCCTCCATCAACAGTTGTCAAGTATTTTAGGAAGAAAGATATTTTCATTGGTTCATTAAAAAGACCATCAGAGGGACGCCTGGGTGGCTCAGTTGGTTAAGCAGCTGTCTTCAGCTCAGGTCATGATCCCAGCATCCTGGGATCGAGTCCCACATCGGGCTCCTTGCTCAGCAGGGAGCCTGCTTCTCCCTCTGCCTCTGCCTGCCACTCTGTCTGCCTGTGCTTGCTCTCTCTCTCTCCCTCTCTCTCTGACAAATAAATAAATAAAATCTTTAAAAAAAAGACCACCAGAGAGGTAACAATAATCCCTTACTATTTAGAAGCTCATGGTCCTAAAAGAAAAAAAAAAGAATTAGAAAAAGGGGGGAACCTGGCTAGCTCAGTGGGTAGAGCATGCAACTCTCAGGGTCATGAGTTCGAGTCCCACATTGGGCATATAGCTTACCGTAAAAAAAAAAAAAAATTAAAAAGCTCATTGTCCTAATGAATGGCGATAATAATGCTATTATAGCTAGCACCCCATGGAGGAAGATGATAAATGTATTGCTAGTTGAGACTTGAAGTCTGTTACATCGTTAACAAAAAGCTATCGGCAGACCCCTCACACTACTTAGAAAGAATTTCTTGCCCACACAGAACTAGTACTGCAGGAATGAGAAATACCAGGTTGACTGCTGAAAAAGTGCTGGGAGTAAATATTGAGTTGACTCACCCAAGCTTAATTCTTAGGGATGGTTATAATAATATAATAATAAATATGATGGTGATTATGATGATTCTACTTTAATATAACCTCAAATCAGTAAAACACTGGTCTGATCACAACCAAAAGAAAAATACAAAGAAACACGTCTCTCCTCTGGATCCTACAAGAATGACTCATCATTATGTAGCTCCAAATCCAACAATCACAAGGTGTGCTCCCCAAATATTAATCTTCCCTCTTTTCTTCCTCTCTCCTTCCCTTCCCCATTTCTTCACTCCCCTCCTTCATCAAATATAGTTCAACAAGTTTGTGGATGACATAAACCTAATGGGAGGACATTTCCACTGACACTCGAATGATCCTATCCTTTTCAAAATATGCTGACCCATATTGAATCTCACCATTCTTTCCTCAGAATTAAGTCCTCCTCAGAATGTTAGGAAATAACTAGAAAAGAATTAAGAAAAGAAGAGAGTTTATTGGAATTTCCCCATTATTTGAAGCTCACGTACAAGGATTAATGAACAGGAGATGGAAGCTTTTGTTGTAGGAATAGAGTGAGACTTAGCACCTTTATAATAACTATTTGTTGATTTAGTAGAAATTGTGTTCCACTAGCAGAGTCATTCATCAGCATGAGGCACTAGCAGCAATGTGCCCAGGAAAATCAATTTTCTAGAAGACTCAGAGCTTACCAGAAGTCTTATGCTCTGAAGGCAGGAGATTCAGTTTAGTTGCTGACAAGTAAAAAGGAAGAATAAAAAAGCATTTTAAACCAAGGCACACATCATCATCTTGCTGTGTCAAGTTTTATCAGTCAAAGCTGTTTAACAAAATTTTATGGATTTAGTAAACTTTCTATAGTGGAAATAAATCATTCGAGTTTCAGAGAATCTGAAACACCTAGTACTTCAGGTGGACTTTCTTTCTGAATATGACAGTTCATTATACTCATCGTCATCATCATCATCTTTGTCATCATAATTATTTATCATTTTGGTTAATTATTGACTGTAAAAGTGGTAATAGTTTATTGCTCTCAAGACCATAATAAAGATGCATAGTATTTACACATTCATTAGCATTTTCATATCTATTTTCTACCCAACAATTTGTCATCTGCATTTGGGACTAAGGAGACAGCTCATTGTAGTTAACTTTTTCATCCAGCATAGAGTCATCACTACTACCAGTTCACTTATCTAACCCTGCATTTTGAGGAAATATCATTTGAGGAAATGATGACTGCAGTAAACCATGAGTGGGGCCATGTAGTTTGTGGAGGACATTTAAAGAGAGGGTAAAGATGACAGTACTTAGAAACCCCCCACATCATAGTTCTCCTGAGAGCTGATGCTATAATAATATGAACCTCATATGGATCATGTAACAGCCCAGAAGGGAAAGCTTGGGACTAATTTAGCTTGAAAGGGTGCAGTTAGGCTACGAATTCTTTTGCAATGGCAGGCAAAATCCTGCTTAATAAATTATACTCATACAGTACAATTTTGTCTTCTAACTTTACAGATGATAAATAAAACTGAGCCTCAGAGAAGGAAGAAATTCACCCAAGATCATCTGAGCTGGAAGTAGAGAAATAAGACTAGAAGCCAGGTCTTAGGAATCGCAGCCATGAGCATCTTCCTATTATTGATTGTTTCTGAAGCTAGTGGAGTATGAGATCAAGTGCCAAAAGGCTAATACCATCCTTTTAAAATGTGTTTGTTTTAAGTCCTGGGCTGTCTTGACCCCAGGGAGAATAGAAGTTGCATTTGCTGGTTATAGTGTATTCACCTCTGAAATTATGTGCTTCCATTACTTTGTACTGGGGAAACACTCCCTCCTAAAGGCAAGTTTGGTATTACCAGCAACACTGTTTCTTGGGAAACTGCTTTGGTGGTTTTTTTGGTTTGTTTTTGTTTTAATTAATTAATTAATTAATTAATTTTTTTATGGTCTTAATGGATTCAAAGGACTCAGAGGATTGCTGTGTCTCTGTCTCTGAGATATTCAGGTTAACCTTTTCAGGTACTATTATTTTTAAATTATTATTATTTTTATTATTATCCCCATTTCACAAATAGGCACATAAAGCCCTAAGAAGTGCCACCTACCTCAAGGCCACATAATTAAGAAACTGTGGAATAAGGAACAAAACTTCAGATCCTACTCTTAAAGTGCTTTGCATTTTCTACCCTTAACTGAATGACTCTCTGAGATACATTGGATGGAAACTGAGATTAGCTCCTCTGAAAATAAAATGAACTGAAACCTCTATAACTTATGCATGTGTTTCATAATTAGAGTATGTGTGGTAGACAGTGATAGGAGCTGAGGCATTACCTCAGACAACCAGGGTGAGAAAGAAACTGACAACAAAATGTTCTATACTTCGGAACAAAAATATTTCCTGAAATAGGAAATGTTGGCTATGCAGGGGAAACAGGAAATGAAGATCGATGGCTAGTTTTCACAAATCTTTTTGAAAACTCAATCCACTAGGGAAGTAACTATTCATTCTTTGGAATTATGAGATATTTACATTTCATGATTTGTTCAGAACTAAGTACTGAGATGCAATAAGCAGTGTGTGCTCATTAATGAAAAAGGTTCTTCAGGGGCCAATCGGATATTAAACTTAGTTCTTCCTATAAAAGTGGATTCTGTGCTAGGACACCTCTGTTCACTGAAAGAAATTGACATTTTGTTCAATTTCAAACAAGAGGTACAGTAAATACTTCTTATTCAGTGTATTTTGGAGTGGGTTGGTTGACTGTAAATAAAAACTTATTTTTAATGAAGTGCTGGTTTTTATTATTTATGGTAGTTTCTATTTTACGGTGGCACAAGTTCTTGAGAACTACATGAACTTCAGTTCCTGAACCTGACCCCATCAAGCAGCTCTAAGAAGAAAACTATTTGTTGTGGATATACACTAAGACTTTTTCTTCGATGAAGGTAGAAAACAGCTTTTGTTTTCTCTAATTACTAGAAGATGCTTTTCGTCGTGCCTGAAATCCCATGCATGGTTCTGGTCTCCACCACACAGAGAAATCTCCCTGCAATCTTGTCCTCTCCCATCCCTTCCAACACACAAAGCTATCTTCATGGAACACAGCTTTCACTAAGTGTTCATCAAAATTAAGGATCTTTAATAGCTTCCAACAATTGGCAACTAACAATTCTCCGGGAAGATGCATCATGTAGTAGAAAGGACTGAAGATTTGGAATTAGACAAAGCTGGGTTCTAATCCATGCTCTGCCGATGTGTAATATTTGCAAGTCATTCAAACTTTCTGAACTTCATTTTTTGTTTCTCTCAAGTGAGAATATGTGTATCTACCTTTATGGTTATTTTGAATATTAGAGAAAATGTTGATGTAGATAGTTTTAAAAGAGTCTTGATAATTCTTCCCATTCCTGCATGTGTGTCACTTTTCAACATGACTTTGCAGCTCCTTACACTAAAAGGTAGTCTATTTTTCCACTTTTTTTTCCTTTCAGATTTTTATATAAATTCTAGTTAGTTAATATATAGTGTAATATTGGCTTCAGGAGTAGAATTTAGTGATTCATCATTTACATATAACACCCAGTGCTCCTTATAACAAGTGCCCTCCTTAATAATGCTCATCACCCAGTTTCTACACTTCTTAAATCTGAACTCGACCACGTGATAAGCTGTGGTCAATTAAACATTAGCAAACATGTTGCAAGCAGAGCCTTGAAAAGTGTTTGCACATTGTATCTTGCCCTTTCTTTCCCCTTTTGGAATCTAGCCACCAAGAAAAGAAGCCTGAGCTGGCCTTCTGGTTGATGAGAAATGCCTGACCCTTCTATCCATATTGCTGCAGTTGACAAGTAGCCAACTCCCAGAAACTAACTGCAGATGTATAAATGAGCCCAGCCAATATAATCAAAAGAACTGTCCAGATGAGCCCAGCCCAAATTCCCAACCTGCAAAATCAGGAACTGAATACATGTTTCTCATTTTTATGTCACCAGGTTTTGAGATAGAGTGTTATGCAACAAAATTTATGTGATACAAATGTATGTAAAAATCACTTACAGTCTGTGGGATGCCTGAAAGTGCTATTCCCCCATCCTTCCTAATATAGCTTGACTTGAACTTTCCAAATTTTTGTTACTTATCTATATGAACTTCTGAAAAGCCTTGACATAGCTATCATGCTTCTCTTTCTCTGCCTATGAAAGTCTACTCCAATACCCATCATGATTTAAACATTAACTTTGAATCCCAACATTTCAGCAAGGCCTTCTTTAGCTACTGCAGCTTATGATCACTTTTATTTTTCTGATTTTCCATTACTTATAGTCTAAAATATATGGTTTAGCACTTTAGGTAGTCATTCACTCTTCTCTAGCAATTGATTCATGTGTGTGGATCTTCATTCAGTGAATAAATTAATATTTATTGAAATGCTACTGGATGCAAGACCACATGAGAAACTTTGGAGACAGAGGAGTAAGATATGGCTCTACCCTCAAGTTATTTACAGTGGTAGAAAATGCAGATATATAATGGTGATGCAGTATGATTTGTGTTATGAGAGATAAGAATAGTGATGGCAGAAAGGCAGATTTGAGTGTTAAGAAAATTTACAGGGGTGTCTAGGTGGCTCATTTGGTTGAGCGGTGGACTCTTGACTTCAGCTTAGGTCATGATCTCGGGGTTATGAGATAGAAACCCATGTTGGGGTCCACACTGAATGGGGAGTCTGCTGGGGATTTTCTTTCTCCTTCTGCCCATCCACCTGCTTGAGTGCATGCTCTTGCTCTCTCTCTAAAATAAATAAATCTTTAAAAAAAAAAGAAAATCTTTACAGAGGAATTTACATTTTAGAATTCTACCCCCTCGCCCCCACTATATCACTCTGGTGTACTCATTCTTCCAATATTCAAAAGTAATAATGTACACAAAGTTATTAAGAAACTACTTAATCTTTGGTATATAATAATACTTCCACTTTTTCCTGTTTATTGTGAAATTGGCTATGTTCTTTCTCTTTTACAGATGAGTAAACAGGTTAAAATTATTTAAAAAAAACTTGACAAAGATCTTGTTTTCTTCTTGCAAACTGGACTACATGCATTCTTAGGACAACAACCACGTTGTAAATCTTTATTTGCAATAAAGCATAAAGGACCTAAACAGTTTTCAATGAACATGTATGGAATGAAAGATAAAAAGGAGTAGATATAATAGTTTTCTCTCATGCCTTAAGAAATAATTCTGTGACTTCTCTTTTGTCTTAGCATAAAATATAAAACGTGGTCTACAGGTCCCTGAAGAAACTGTCACTAATAGACTTTACAAGTTCCACTCATTCTTGACTCAACTGTGTATTGTTTATGCTCTAGCCATACTGGACTTCTTTCAGTTCTTAGAATCCCTAATCCCTCTTCTGGACCCCTAATACCTGCTCCTTCCTCTGCCTAGACTCTTCCCCTCCTCTGTGAGTCCCCTTCATCACTATATCTGACCAAATCCTCAATCTTCAGGTTTCAGCTCAAGTATCACTTCTTTTTTTTTCTTTTTTTAAAGATTTATTTATTTGCTATAGAAAAAGAGAGAGAAAGAGGACATTGAGGGGGAGAGGAGAGAGTGAGAGAGAAGGAGGACAAGAGTCTCAGACTCCATGGTGAGCACAGAGGCTGATGTAGGGTTCAGTCTCACAACCCTGAGATCATGACCTAGGCCAAAACCAAGAGTCGGACACTTAACTGACTGAGCCGCCCAGGTGCCCCTCAAGTACAATTCTTTTTTTTTTTTCTCAAGTACAATTCTTAAAGAAGGAAACTATGAATCTCCAGACTGTCAGGTCCTCTTATTCAAGACACCCACAGAATTGGGTACATGTTTAAGATTTTAATTACATACTTAACATTTTGTCTGGTCTTTTAGACTGATAGCTCTCTAATAAGAATCACTTGTTTACTGCCTTATCTCCAGTGATGACTGGCATAGAGTAAGCATTCACAATATTTGTTCATTAAATGAATGTGTTATTTGGTGAGGAGTCTGTGTCTGTCTTGTGTAGAAATGAGTATTGTGCTGTGGTGAAAAACATTCCATTTGGTGTTATAGTATGGCTTTAAATAGCATCAAGTTTGAAACAGGTCTATACACACTGTATCCATTTTGTACCTTGGTCCATGCTGTACATTCAGTGTCTTGATTGAGAATGAGAGATAATGTGACTTCTGAGTAGTCAGTGACAATGCAAACATTTCACTTCTATCTGCTTGCTGTTACCTAAAAATAAATAATATGAAATTGATTATGGGAAATTTAATTTTCTTTTTTTTTAATCAGCTAATGTTTGCTACTTTCAGATTTCTTTAAGAAGGTCTGAGAAGCCATTTCCATCAACTTCCAAGGATATTCTATTTTTTATAAAGGAGCTTATTTGGTCATGAAATGTTTATTGGATAATTTTTGGTTTTGGCAGATGTTTCCCTTATATATGTTTTTCCATGGAGTTAATAACTAATGCTTTCCAATTCTTAAAAAATAATAGTCACTGAGTCATCATAAGTAGAAATTATTGTTTGGAACTATTCACTATCTTTAATTAATTGCATTATGAAAACAAAATTCTTTTCTGAATGCTGACTTCAGGAAATATAACACAATGATTAAAACTCAGCTCTTGTAGTAGATGAAACTGGATTTGAATTCAAGCTTTGACATTATATATTGTGTAGTGGTGGGACTTTGAACAAATTACTTGACTTTTTGTCTTGGGTTTCTTCTCTGTGAAAGGCATCATAATCATATCTGCCTCACTGGGTTGTTGTGAGGATTAAAGGAGATAATCCTCATTGAGCATTTAACTAGAATCAACTGTGTGCTTACTATTTGCTCAATGCAGTAATTTAGTATCAGAATTCTTGATAATGATTATAAAAGGAGAAAGGATTAGGGAGACCATTTTAACCAGAGGAATTGAATTAACAAATGCATGGAACTATGGCTACCCAAAGAGTATGAAGTATATTTAGGGGTCAGTGAAGAGAAGACCCTACATTTTTTTGCAGTTTATGAAGGAGACTAACATGAGACCAAATTAGAGATATGTGTACTGAGGATAAGAAATTGAAACTCAATACTGTAAGCAACAGGGATTCATTGAAGTAACTTGTCTTCTAAAGAGGACTAGATTTGCAGTATATGTTCTGTGATAATTTCAAAGTATCAGGGGAAGCTTTGGTTTCTACCAACTGCTATGGACTGAATTGTGGCTCCCTCCTCCAAATCATATGTTGAAATCCTAACCCTCCTCCCTCAACCCATGTGATGGTATTTGGAGAGGGGACCTTTGGGAGGTGATTAGGTTTAGATGAAGTCATGAGTGGGACCCTCAAGATGGGATTGGTGCCCTTAAAAAAAGAGAAAGAGACATTAGAGCTATCTTTCTTCCTTCCATGTGAGGACACAGTGAGAAAACACTTGTCTGCAAGGCAGGAAGAAAGCCCTCGCCAGAAAACAACCACGCTGGTTGTTTGGACTTGGACTTCCAGCCTCCAGAACTGCAAGAAAATTAATTTCTATTGTTTAAACTGCCCAGTCTATGATATTTTGTTATGACAGCCCAAGCCAACTTAAGATACCAATCATTAAAAAATAGCTATTTGAAATCACTTATTTTTTAAATGTGGTTTTAAATGATGTCTTGATACAACATGAATTTGTAGCAGCAAATTCTTTAATAATTATCAGTGGATTTGAGGATATCAAATACCTTTGCTCTCTGAGTGATAGATGTTAAGAACAATTTATTACAATGTAATCAGTAAACACCTATCAGGGGAATACTAATAAACAAGGAAAATTACTGCTTTCAGAGCAGAAGTTTTTCTCAAGTATTCATGTTTCTGATATGCAGATACACCAGGTGACCATAATCACCAATCTCTCTCTCTCTTTTTAAAGATTTTATTTATCTGAGAAGAGGGCATGAGTGGGGGTGGGGGAGGGGCAGAAGGAGAAGGAGAAGCAGACTCCCCACTCAGCAGGGAGCCCAACACAGGGCTTAATCCCAGAACCTGGGATCATGATCTGAACCCAAGTAAGATGCTAAACCAACTGAACCACCCACCCAGGTGCCCAACTAATCTCTTCTTCATGCCACCAAGACACAGGAATGGGAAAAGGAGAGCCCCAAAGAAAAAGAACTCAAAAATATGAAAAAAAATTTTTAGAAGCAAAACAAAAGGAAAGAAATAATAACAAAGTAATTGCAGATTCATTCATTCATTCATTCACTGCACAGGTATTTGTCATTCACTTAACAGATACTTGTTCACTTATTAAGTTCTACTTGGTAAAGTCCACTTTTACCTTCAAGGGAAACTATAGGCAATCTTGAATGAATCAAAAAGGTGCCTGGGTGGCTCAGTCAAATTGAGTGCCTCTTTGTTTCAGCTCAGGTCATGATCTTTGAATCAAGATCTCCAGATCAGGAGATCAAGCCCTGTGTAGGGCTTCACACTCAGCAGGGACTTTGCTTGAGATTCTCTCTCTGTCCTTCTGCCCTGCCCCCACTCATGCTGTCTCTCTCTAGAATAAGTAAATAAAAAAAAAAAGGCACTGGGAAAAAAAAAAGTGCTAGCAGAAGGCCGAGAAAAGGTTATGTCTTTTTAATTTAGGGAAGTAGATAACCAAAGAGATAAAATAAGTCTTGCTTATGAGAGAGATAAGCCACCACCAAAAAACCATAAAAGTCCAATGTGATGACTTAATATTCAGTTGTTATTACTGCTTCACAGAGAAATTTTACATTGAGTTTAAATACTGAAAGTGAGCTTATTTTTAACTCTAGGGATAATTTATTTAAAAAAATACTCTATTTATTTGTGAGAGAGAGAGCACAAGCAGGGAAAGTTGTAGGCAAAGGGAGAAGCAGGCTCCATCTTGACCAAGGAGCCCAATGTGAGACTCGATCCCAGGACTCTGAGATCATGACCTGAGCCAAAGTCAGACACTTAACCAACTGAGCCACCCAGGTGCCCCTCTGAGGATATTTTAAATGGCAATGTATCTTTACGTCTTCTCAAAGATTTACTGAAATATACAAATCCTTAAATGTCTTTAAACTGTGCTATACTTTGTTTTCTATTTAATGACTGTGCTTTAACAAATAAATACACTCAACTGTTGAATGAAGATTCCTTTTTGCCTTGAAATATTTTAAGTGTAAAATCTCCTTTAAGCATGACCGTGGAGCATAGTTATTCCAAATACCATTTAGACGCTGTCAATATGGTTAGAACTGATAGTTAGAAGCCAAATATTTTAGCACAAATGGTGTTTTTCCATCATTTCAAAATAGCATTAAAGGCAAACAACTAGTTATTTTGAAAACAACCAGTTTATAGCCATTGTTTCACTGAACACAGAGAACTTAATTCAGTTCATTTATGGACATACAACCTCAGGATGATGTCAGTCATAAATTTTTGGAACTACTCATATTTTAATACCTTTGACATACATGTTTTCAAATACACTCTACATATTAAGGGCACTTAGAAGAGATCGTCTCATAATAATGCTTACTCGTTTATATGGGTACAATTTTACATTTCAAAAATATTTTGCATACACTTTCTCACATGACCTGAGCAGCAGTCTTTGAGGCTTTCCCCCCTCGTTTTACAGATGCATTAATTTGATGCTCAGCAAAGTTAGGTGGTTCACCCAGGTTCCCATAGTTAGTATGTGGCAGACATACCACTAGAATTCAAGCATTTCTCAGTCCAGTGTTGCTTCCATTTCACCAAGGCAAGCATCTTTTTTCTCAGAGAAAAGTGAGGTCATCACCTTGAAGTCCTTTCTTTAGAAAGACTTTGATTTGCTCTTTTTCTCATTAATCTTTGTATTTCCTTATGTCTCTTCAATCATGGCCTTCTGTCACTATCGACAACATCCCGAGTTTTATGCTTCTCCTGCCAAGGCAGAATCACAGCTTTCTTCATAGAGAAGCTCCTACAGGCAATTTTTTATGGTGTTTGTAAGAAGAATACTTCGGAAACAGCAGTTTATCATTGAGACACTGGGAGGCTGTTCTGATGACTAGCATAGGATGGGGACAATTCTGGATAGAAAAGAAAAGTTACATAAGTGTGTCATATTCTTCAAGTAATCAGTATGCTGAGTTTTTGAAACAGCTGCTCCAGGGGATTGAAGAGAATAGGATTCCCAGAAGAACCTAGGTGCACTGACTGATTGGCAGGAGGATCTGGATCTCTTAGGAGACCATATGGAAATTGATAAAGATGAGCAGTCATATAGATCAGCATTGTCCAGTAGAAATATAGTACAAGCTGTATATATAATTTTACATTTTTTGATTAGACACACTTAAAACCTGAAAACAGATAAGATGAAATTTTTTAAAAGATTTATTTATTTACTTTAGAAAGAGAGAGTAAGTGGGGGGGAGAAGCAAAGGGAGAGAATCCCTGCTAAGAGTAGAACCCAATGCAGGGCTCAATCTCATGATCCATAAGTTCACCACCTGAGCCAAAACCAAGAGTCAGATGCTCAACCAACTGAGCCATGCAGGTGCCCTGATAAGATGGATTTAACAACATATTTCATTTAACCCAAGATACTCAGATATTTTAATTTTAATATGCAATAAGCCTTTGAAAGTTACTATTGCTGTATTTTACATTTTTTAACAGTAAGTTTTTGAAATCTGGTGAGTATTTTACACTTAGAGTACATATCAGTTTGGATCAACCATATTTCAAGTGTATTATATATGGCCAATGTCGGCTATATTGGACAGAAAAGCCTGGAACTTTTACGGAAAACTGTTCCAGGTATGGTCATGGAAATATTGAATAGCTACTATCATTTGGAAATAAATGAAAGTACAATTCCACATTTCTGGATATGAGCATTCATGTAAGATGAGGATAGAAGTGGACTAAAGCAAGGTTTCTCAATTTTAGTACCATTGACATTGGCCAGATAACCGTTGTGGGGGGCTGTCTTGTACATTATAGGATATTTGGCATTGTCCCTGGCTTCTACCCGCTAGATGTCAGTAGGACTTCCTCCAATTGTAACAACCAAATCATGGCTCTATAATATGCTAAATATCCCCCTGGGAGGAGGGATGCTGAGAAAATGTCAGTGGTTGACAACCAGTGATTTAAATGGTTCTAATCAAAGATTTTAGACTAAGAATGGATCATACACAAAGCAAAGATTCTCAAACTCTGAGCCTAAATATCAGCCCTTTATTTCATTGTCCATATGTGCATCTTGGATAGTTGGATAAGAGGATCAATATGATTTGGTAACTTTTCAGTATTTGATGATACTCAGGGTAATGAATTTGAACCTAGATTGAACTGGCTTCCTTTCTTTGGAAGTCATAGAGGATATTCTTGAACCTCTCACAAGAGTAACCAGAAGGCAGAAATAAAAGAGTAGATGGTTCAGAGAAAACCAACTTGAGCAACTGAAGGGAGAAAAGACATGTCTTGCAAATGGCAGATTGTAGAACATTATAGAAATGTATACTTTATCCAGTCTAAGAAACATTGCTCAGCTTTCAAATCCCTCAAAAATGTGAACTGATCAGAGGGAAATGCTGAGCTACAGTGCAGGCCCAATAGCCTCAGCCAGTTCCACAAGGAGCTCTAGAACTAGAATGTCCCTCACTTGGCCAAAATCTCTAGACTTTCATAACCGCCTCAAAAAGTTCATTATATGGGCTTCCCATAACAGGGTATAATGCTGGATAGTTCCTGAAAGCAGCTAGGTCAAGAAACATATCCTTCTTTGAAGAATCTAGACAATATGTTTCCAAAGTGGTAGACATATAGAAGGAGCTCAGTGAATGTTTATTGAATGCAACAAAAATTTCCAGTGATGCTAACTTGCAAGATAATGAGTCAAGGGAAATTTTTGTCCATCCGTTTGGTTGTGTGGGCCCATTTGACAGCCAGATGGCTTTCCTAATGAACACACCCCTTCCTAGATAAGAGGAGGCACTCAGTATTTGTGATACACCCCAAATTGCTCTATCAATTATAATGGTTTTGAAATATCTTCATTGAATGTTAAATTATTAAACAGAACTTGAGACTGAGGTAGCATAAAAACTTTTCTGGATTGGAGTGTGTGGGTGGCTTAGTTAGTTAAGGATCCAGCTCTTGATTTTGACTCAGGCCATGGGATCCCACCCTGCATCGGGCTCTCTGCTCAGCATGGAGGCTGCATGAGAGTCTCTCTCCCTCTCCCTCTGCCCCTCCCCCAGCTTGCACTTTCTCTCTCTCAAGATAAATAAATAAAATCTTAAAAAAAAAACTTTGCCTGATATGTCAAGAATCAAGTTAGCCTAGTACAGGTGCTGAAAGACCATATTTATGCCTGTGGGCTCAGTGAAGTTGAAAGAAAAGCAAATAAGCCAGGCTTTCAATTCCTGAATCTGCCATTCTTATTCTTCTGTAGACAAAGGAAAGGATGACTGGGGTAGGATGATGAGCAATGCATTTATTTTACTGATACTAAATATAAAATCCTTCATATACTTATCTCTTAAATATTGCAGTAATCCTGGGAAATAGGTAGCATTATCTCCAGGTTGACAGATTAAGGATCTATGGCTTCGAGATGTAAATCCTACCACCACAACCACCACTCTCATCGACATGGCCTAATCATACAGAGCTCTTACTTTGTGCTAGACATTCTCCTAAGTGTTTTATATATGTAAACTCATTTACTTCTAATAACTTCTCATTACTTCTAATAACTACCTTATTATTAGGAGCTACTGATTCACACTTTACAGATAAACTAATTGTGACACAAAGAAGTTTAGTAACCTTGCTCAAGGTCATCTAAATAATGACAAAGCTGAAGTTTGAAATCAGGCTGCTTGTCTCTAGGCTCCTTCCACTTAACCACTATGCAAACTTGCGTAATTAGTAAGAGGCAGACAGGAGGCATAAAATCAAATCTGTCTTATTCCAAAGGCAGCCATTTTTCACTACACAAGGATGGCTTCAAAGGCACTGTGCTTATACATTTTGAAGGATCATTCTCTCTTGATAGCAAGCTGGGACTGTGTGGCAAATTGGTAGAATAATTATGAGGTAACCTTTAGGAAGGATGTGGATTTTAGGAGGTTACTGAAGGTGACTTCTTGTCAGTAATTACGGGATTTCCTCAAAGGTAGGTGAGAATCAGGTTTCACATTTGATGTCTCCTAGAAAATAATAGTTTTCTCAATCTAATTAGTGTAGTCATCGAAGATTTCTGAGGCTTATTTGGCCTTGTTTAGAACCCACTGCCATATTTGACTGCCCCAAGTGACAGGAGAAGGCCAAAAACCAGTCCCAGCAATAGGGGTTTTAGCAGGATTGCATCTGCCAGAATCAATCGTGACAGAAGCTTAGCCAGCTCCCACAGAATTACCCTCCAATTGTATCCTCTATGCATGGCCTGTCCTCTCTAAGTGAATTGCAAACTCATCCAGAGTGGAGATTGCATTTTATTTGTATCCCCATCCCCTTCTCTAACAGAGGGTAAATGAGGTTTTGAAACCATGCCTATGGAAGCTTTTTACCAGTAACTGAATCACAGGGCTCATATTTCCTTGATCATGCTGAAAGTGCTTTTTTCCCCCAATCCCATGTAACATATTAAAATGAAATTCTTTCAGTTTCAGTGTTTCTTCAGAGGATCACAGACTGAGAACAGTCTAATAAGTACCAAGTATCCCCACATCATAAAGCAAGGGGATGTATTAACAATCTAGACCAAAATACTATGCTAATATATTGTGAAACAGGTCTTGTTACCATTAGCCAGTGCAAGATTCCACATAGGAAAGAGAAGGAGGAATGCATCAATACTGCAAATTTGAAGAATCAAGGTGAGAATGAAGAAAATTGCTTCCCTCTTAAAGTTCTTTCCTTTAAACTCCACTTCATTCCATAAATTCAGTGACAGGAAATTTCCCATGAGTACCACGCTGGTCTTTTCTTCTGTGAGTACATCAGCCCTTGAAGTCTATCATCCTAGGAATTATATTTCCATAGGATAATTACAATTATCCTCTGCCTTACCCAGACTCTGATAATAAATATTCCTTTCCAATAAAATTAATTTCGGGGCAGAGCGAACTATAACTATACCCCAGGCTTCATGGTAACTCAACATATATAGAGACCAATACTATATCCAGATTTTGCTAGAAATCAAAATGTTGAGGTCAAAAGCTGGCTTATCACTAAACATGTGGCAGGACTAATAGTTAAAGATAAAGGCTGTGAATCTTCTATAAGCAGGATAAACACATTCATATGGGCCAATCTAAAGAATCAAAATGTCTTAAGCCACCGGTCCTACTTTCTCCAGAGAAGCAACAGCAAAATGTTAAAGGTAGTTTGCAAAATAACAGGGAGACAGAGCTAAATTGAGGATAGCCTGAATTTCCAGAGTTCCTATTCACTAGTGAGTTCCAACTCACTATTAATCAACAGACTCCAAATTAAAATTTGTTTGGAAAAACACAAAACAAATGATAATACCTAGAGGAGAAGAGGATGTGGAGAAATAAGACACATAATAGAAAAATACAATGAATCTTGGAACACTGAAAAAAATTAAATTTAAAAATGAAAGAAATACAGTGGTGAGAGTTTACATTGGTCCAATGTGTCTAGAGGTTAATTCAGCAGTAATTATCAAAAGTTTTAAATATGAGCTTGTGTTTTAATATGGAAAATCCTCATCCAGGAAATTTTCCTGCTGGAATTATGAATATAGGTATACATATAGATATTCAATGTAATGTTGTCTATGATTGTGAAAAAATCAGAAACAACCTAAGTGATCATCGTTAGGGAGTTAAATTATGATGCATCCATTTAATTGAATCCCATGGGGCCATTAAAATCTATGATGTCTATTTATATATATTAACATAGAACATTGTGAAAAACATGTGAGAAGTTTAGTTTATGTAACAATGTATATGGTATAATCCTACTGTTTTGGTTAAAAAATACCTGAAATATATAAATATATATGAATATACATATATGACATGGGATAATTTTAAGAAAAATACATTTATCATCCATGGTCTCCCTAGAGGTCCAAGCACCTCACATAAAGAAACCATGTCATATTAATTTTCCCACTTAGTTTCGCATTGCACCTTTTTTGCAGGTTGAAGCTATTTTCCTCTGTTCTCTCTTTTCAAATCTTGCACACTCTAGTATTTTCAAAGGTAAAAGTCCAATTTTTCCTTCCAAAATTAATAGATATTATCACTAATATAAATTTTCATCTATAGAGTCTGTACAATATGCTAAAGCAGAAATAATATAGTACAATTCTTGTTTTATCACCCAAATATCTTGCACACAATGATATGGACTTTAAGTACATGTTATATAATCCTTATGTTGAGGAAAATTTTAAGATATTCCTAGCCAGCTATAGAGTCAACCCATAATGAGAAATAGAACAACCAGAACTGTCAATGAATTCATTTGACTGTGCCTCACTAGATATATGGGTTGGAACATAAACGATATCACTATCATTTCAGCATAGATTATTTTTTTACAGCATATTTGGGACTCACTAAAAAATGCAGTCTCAATCAAATGAGACTGTCGATAACCTGCATTCTCAGACTTTATGTCATTGGCAGGTATTAAATGACATCATTTATGTTGAATTTGTCCTTAGTGTTTGGAAAGAGTAATCTCATAAGCCTTTTAAACTAGATCCAATGTCATTGATTTAACTGAAATATATGAATTCAGTAGGACTAAGCCTTGGATTCTTTAGCACAAATATATTGCCAAATGCACCCTTTCCGTAAAGTGTCACCTCCCATAAATCTCAGTAATCCCTTTGCAAATTGTAGGCAGGTCTACATTTAATAAATGGCATTTTCAGTTGGGTTTCTTTTTCTTTAAAGTACTCTGAATAGTACAATTGAATAATTTATAAGCTTCTATTATTTGTTTATACATCGTTAACCATTCTGGGATTCACTGTGTTTATGGCGAGATCACAAAAAGCCTGTTCTAATGATTCTTGGTAGAATATTTAGAGAAGAGATCTTTTTTTCTGAAGGAAAAGAGTATTCTTAATATGCCATAAAATGCCGCTTAGAATATACATATGGCAAACTTCATTTCAAGGAGAAAGTCGACTTTTTCATTCAAACTGAGTAGATGTTGGTTCACCTAGAAAATAAAAATAAAAATAAAAATATCTTAGAAAGCTTTTGTATGTATTCCCCAGTACATTTCCCAAAGACAGTTTTAAGATATTTTTAAAAGAAGTGTATTTCATGCTTCAAGTTAACTTTTCAATAAGGATTAGTGCTAGCTTGGAATTTAATTATCTCGTTGAGGTAAGAACATATTTTAGTAAGCTCAAGAATTGTTTACTAATTCATGTTAATTGCTGGAAATTTGCGATATAAGAAAACAAGCAAGGTAGCCAAGAACGTGGTCTTATCTCCCTTATTGTAGAGAAAAAGTAGCAAATTAATGTTAAATCTTTAGTAAAGCATTACGGAAGGCACAAAGTTTCTGTTGCATATTTGAAAATGAAAATTCAACCTTGCCACATCCTGCCATTAAATCTGTGCATAGCAAAGCAGAACTGCTATTGCCTTACAGGTAACTTAAAGGTGGCTTAAGGGTTATATACTGGCCAACTGGAACTAGACAATGTCTGCAGCTTTATTATACTTTTTGTTTAAATATAGCAACTCTATTTGGAAATGGTTTCTCCAGCTGTTGTATTCTTGCTAAGTCTCCAGCACATTTCTATTCTATTATCACATGAGATAATAAACCAGCAAATCTAAACTGAATATTCAGTGTATTCAGGAAATAAATTTGAATGTATCCGGCAAAAGCACGAGACTTTGATAAGCCATCCTGAAAAACACTTTTTTTTAAAAGATTTTATTTATTTGGTAGACAGAGGTCACAAGCAGGCAGAGAGGCAGGCAGAGAGAGCGAGAGAGAGGGAGCCAGGCTCCCTGCTGAGCAGAGAGCCCGATGCGGGGCTCGATCCCAGGACCCTGGGATCATGACCCGAGCTGAAGGCAGAGGCCTTAAACCACTGAGCCACCCAGGTGCCCCCTGAAAAACATTTTTGAATGCTCAAAACTTTTGTACATTGAAACATGTTAATTTTTAAAAGTTACTCTTCCTGGGGTGCCAGGGACACAGGACATACCATTATCTGTCTTCTTTCTGGTGCCCTCTAAGAAACAGATTTCATGGACTCTGTTACTCGTTTCCCATGTTTTATTGAAGTAGCTTATAATAGTTCTTTAATTTACCTGTAATGGAATATAACCTCTTCCTCAGAAAAAAAATTCAATTTCCATATTAAATTTCCTTAGAGGATTTGATTCTATTATTTAAATATTAGCTTTTACTAGTCCCAAATAATTTCCAGACAATGTGTATCTTCTTAAAGATGTGATGAGCCTAAACTGCACCAACTATTCTTGTCACCATATTCTACTCTTTTCAACATCCTTATTATGACTGTGGTCTCAACTATCATATCTGGCTTTTGACTTCTAGATGTGGTCATCCTCACAAGCATTAGTTTTGCTTGGGTGCTGGATATCATTGCCTGAATAATCCAGTGTCATTACTTGAATAATCTAATACTCCAATGTCATTCACTGGATTTAAAAGAAAATGCCTTCTCTTTTACCCAAGTAAGCTCCCTTTTATTGTTTACATAGTTCTGTTAATGAGATTTCATTCTTGCAGTCATCCAGGGCCAGCCAGATGATGATTTAGCACACCTCCAAAATTTCAGGGAACAAGGTCAGGATATAAAGGCTGGGGTAAGGATGGGGGCCATGCAGTTTTCTAGCTTGAGCCAGAAAAATGACTGGTAAGTTGGCCAGATCAAATGTCACCTGTGCTTTGCTATTGATGATGTCAGGATTTAGTACACTGAAAGGGGCAACTTTTATAAATATGTCTCAAACTGCAAACCATCTAAATCCTGACAGTTGTATAAGGTAGAACATTTGAGTGTGTTGATCCAAGATAGTATCAAGAAAAAAAGAGATACTGACTGCTTAAAAAAGAAAGATTTCATTTGGACACCTCTTTCCTCTAGATCTTGGCATAATCAGCATTTTAGATGGGTACTTTGCAGAACTGTCCAAAACAAACAAACAAGCAAAAAAACTGTCTGTATCATTACTGACTCATTAACACACACACACACACACACACACACACACACACACATAGAGAGAGAGAGAGAGAGAGAGGGAAAACAAACTTAAAAGATTTTTCATTTAGCAGAGCCTTTCAATTTTTGAATCTTTATTATGTTAGAACTATATCTCTAATATTCAAGCTATAAGGTTAGAGCAATCTGCCCTCCCCTCCCCCTGCCCATATCCAAGTCAGAATTTTGAAAGTAGGATTAATTTCCCTAGTTCTAGTATATTAAACAATAAAAAATATTGTTAGTATCAGTCACATAAGGTGTTTCTCTTACTGTTTGTGTGTAGAAAATAATGTATGAGTATCTAGAAAAAAGACAAGTAATTTGCTCTACACTATTGGTGTATTTGGCTTGTAGCCTAGAATGGGTCTGTGTGATGGCAAAGAAATATTTTGGTGGAATGCCCTGGTGAGACTAGTGTTTTGGTGCTTTCAACTAGGGAGGAAGGTATGCTCCTCACATTCTGACCTACAAACCATGAAACATTTGTTTAAAAACTTTATTTTGAATTTATTTTATTTCTATTCTAATGGAATTTATTATTATAATACTTTTTAATTGGCTGAGAGTTGTCTTTTTAGTTGTAATACCCTCTGACTCATTTGCAGGGGAGAGTACAAAGAGCATTATTTCCAACCAGTGGTTCTCAAAAGAACTGACACTAACCCCTAGAGATCATTTTGGAAATTTGAGGGGACAGTTTCCATCATGATAATTGTGATGAGTGGGCTCTACTGTCAATTATTGAGCAGGAGCCAGGGATACAATGATCAGAAACCGCAGAAAATTGTCTTGTGTCTTGAACGACTTTTGAATGTCCTTTTAGACATTCATATAAGTCATATTATCTGAGCTAAATGAATATCTAGAAAACTGGGTGAGCCTAGAACCAAACTCCATGATACATATAAACAAAGCCATTTTGATTAATTCTAATAAACACAATTTTTAACAATATAACGAGCATGTAAATTAAGAGACTACTTGAGGGAATACTATACATTTTACATTGGTTTGTTTAAGACTTACCAAGACTCACCCATCATTCAGAAAATTCCATGGTACTTGAAGTGGCAATTCAAAATTCCCGAATTGGTTTACATTTTTAGCTTTCACATTTGTGGACATGCTATATACAAGTCTAAGCATTGAATTACTTTATTGTGTCATCTCTTGTAGTTGTGTCCAATTATCTACACACTGAAATACTTACCATTTTATTTAATTAACTGTTAAGATCCTTCCTTAAGTTATATGTTTCATAATGAATTTTCATGTGAATGCATAGGTTATGAACTTAATTTTAGCATAATAAAGGACATGACATATTTGTTATCAAAAATAAGTTCAGGGGCACCTGGGTGGCTCAGTGGGTTAAGCCGCTGCCTTCGGCTCAGGTCATGATCTCAGGGTCCTGGGGTTGAGTCCGGCATCGGGCTCTCTGCTCGGCAGGGAGCCTGCTTCCCTCTCGCTCTCTCTGCCTGCCTCTCTGTCTACTGTGATCTCTCTCTGTCAAATAAATAAATAAAAATCTTTAAAAAAAAAAAAAAGTTCATTTGAGGCGTACCTGGGTGGCTGTCAGTTAAGCATCTGCCTTCAGCTCAGGTCATGATCCCAGAGTCCTGGGATTGAGCCTCACGTTGGGTTTTCTGCTCAGCTGGGAGTCTGCCTCTCCTTCTCCCTTTGCCCTTCCTCCTGCTCCTTCTCGCTCTCTTGCTCACTTCTTCTCTCAAATAGATAAATAAAATCTTTAAAAAAATAAGTTCATTTGATCTGAAAGTTCAATGGAATTGTTTTACAATAAATATTGAAGCATGAGAATATGGCTTTCTGTAGAGATAATTTTAACTATCTGTAATTGAAGTGATAATCCTATCTGGCCCATTGTGATGTTGTAAGGGTTACATGAATTATGCTATTACATAGAAAGTACTATTCATCATCTCTGATAATTTAGGCATATTCTTAGAATATATATGATATAGAATATATATTCCATTTGACCTGGTTTAACACCTAACACCTTCATTTGGCTTGTGGATCCCCAAAACTCTTGGTTTTCTCTTATATCATGATCTGATCCTTCTCACTCTGCTTTTCTCATTCACCTAATCCCCATAACCTCTTAATTTTTGTAGGGCTCGGGACTTGAGCATCTTGTCTTCTATATGCACAATCATTGGTGGTCTCATCCTGCCCCATGGCTTTAAACAACTTCTATGTATTGCTGAATTCTGAATCCATATATCCAACGAGGAATGCTTCCCTGAACTCCAGCCTCATATATACAACTGCCTAGTTGCTATCTTTAATTGTATACCTAATACACATCTGAAATGAAGATGTCTAAAAATTCCAAGCAGACTCCCCCCTGAGTGCAGAGCCCCTGGTGGGGTTCCATTTTATGTCCTGAGCCGAAACCAAGAATCAAATGTTCAACTGACTGAGCCACCCAGGTGCCCCATACTCTCAAAAACTATCTTGACTGTGACCATTCTCTCCACCCCCACTGCTGCTACCCTCATCTAAATCACCATTGTCTCAGCTCTGGATGATTACAGTATCACTCTGTTTGCCCTTCTTTCACGCTGGCCCCTCATTCCCGCTGCATTCACACAGCATAACAGCCAGACTGATCCTTTTAAAACATAAATACTTCAGTGGCAGCCCATGTTGCTCAGAGTAAATGCCAAAACTGTAAAATGGCCTATAAATTCCTAAACAATATTTTTGTTATTTTCCTAGCCTTTCTGTTATCTATTGTCCCCCTTGATCTTTTACACATTACCCTGATCATGGTGCTGATCCTGGAAAATCCTCCTACTCAAGGACATTTGCACATTCTGTTTCCTATACCTAGACTTTTATTTCCCCAGTTATCTGCATGTCTTGCTCCTTCATCTTCTCCAGGTATTTGCTCCAATACTGAATGCTCTCAATGAGATCTTCCCTGACCATCCTATTCAAAATTGAACAAACCCACATCAACACTCATTATTCCTTTACCTGATTTATTTTTTTATAACACTAACCACCAACGTACTATATAATTTACTTGGTTATTTTGTTTATTGTCTGTAAGACCACAAGGACAGATTTATCTTTTTAATTCATTTCTGTATCCCCTTCACCTGGAACAATGTCGGGCACTCAGTAGGTGCTCATCAAATATTTTATCAAATAAATGCATGAATATTCTGCCTTCTATTTAACACGTGACTGAACAGAGCATCAATGAAATATAACCTCCTCTAGGATGTTAATGCCTTTTACATAAATAATTTCAGGGAAAACAATTTCATTTAAAATCATTGGTGTATGTATGTCTATTTCCTGTGTAAAACAAAACAAACTAAAAACGAAAGCCAGCACTTTTTATAAAGTGCTTTAAAGCAGAAGTACAGCAAGTTGTTTCACATCTGTTTCCTTCCATGAATCTTATAATCTTGAGTATTATACATAGGGAATATTATCTTCATTTAACTGAGGAGGAATCAGAGTTGTAGAAAATAAGTGGTTAGTCAAGGAACCTGTGTCTTCTTCCTTCTGGTCACTCTACTGTCCCTGTTAGTGCTGTATGTGTACTTTTATCTATGATTTTGTGTACGTAGGCTTACTAGAGCAACTATTTAAATGGATTTAATTGGCCTGTCAACCCATAATTAATTCTGCCTAATAATCAATTTGCTATTTTTATTGTGGAGTGGAAAAAGTGACATAGTTGTGTTAACTCTGCCAACTTTTTCGTATGTGTCTGTCGTTAGCTCTACACAAGTGGTATTCACGGAACCTGCACCATAGCACTGAAAGAACCAGGAGACAGAAGGTCATGTCTTTTCCATGTTTTGTTAACCCTTGTCTTCTCTGAGATTTTTTTTCTTTGTGGCAGGAGTTCAATAAATAGATCTTTGTGATGGATGAAGGCCCAGGTGAGTACAAGTAAATTATGACAGTGTAATTTTCTTTCCTTACCTCCACATGTAACAGTAATATTTGTAGGATACAATGTCAGTTTCCAAAGAAAATATCTGAAAGAATGTACTTTTGATAGATATTCTATCCATTGCTTTAAACGGATGATCTTAGAGGAAATAAGAGATCCAACTGATGATAGATCAAAATTATAGGGTATGTATTTATCATCTCAATACACATTGGAAAGGTGACAAACATGTGGAGATATCTTATCCCTGGATAAATAATAAAATGTGAACACAAGGATCTACTAAACTAAAATACCCATATATAAATGTGCATAAACTAACATTGCATTATGACATTTGATTAACCTCTAATCTGATACCTATGTACTATGGATTAAAATTGTTTTCAATACAAATTGAGCCCCCCAAAACTAAAGTTAATATTTACATTGTAAACTCACATGTGATAAGGGAGCCAGGTAAATCCAGTGGGGAAAGGATAGTCTCTAAAGGATAGCACTAAGAATTAATACATCATTTGGATAACATGTGTATTCAGACAATATAGATACATAAAAAAATAATAGTTACTATTTCATCTCATTTCATTTTCTCCTTGATTTCTGTGAGACTAAGGTTAGAGTCAGTAATATTCTCTATTGTTTAAGTTGCTTTGTGAATAATAATATGGGAGAGGATTATTCTACTTTATTCTCTGGTGATAGTAAACACATGGTACTTGAAACACATGTTTAGTAATGAATGAGAAACAATGAAAGGTTGTTTTGTAGGTATTATAAAATTCAGGGTACTCATTGGGGAAAGGGCTATTCCTGGTGAGACATTTTCATTTTTAAAAAATAAGATGTAGTACAGTATCGGTTTTTAAAACTATTAAATGAACCTAGAGATAAATGAACCTGTCCTTTGGTTATATAACCAGGGCTGAGTATTTAATATAACATTTAACATAAATGTTAAAATGTTCATTAATAAGATTCTATACACTGATTTCACATAGAAATCATAGATCCATGTTCTATGTTCTAAGTTGATAATTATTTTAGAGAATTAAATTCTGTTTATGAGAGGCACTGTTTTTTCTTGTTTAGAGGTATTGTGGTTTGCTTTCTTGTAATGGTCCATCATCCACTGAGTAGTGAAACAACTTTTGTTAATAGGAACTTATATTATTAGTAGTTCCAAGAAACTCTTCATGTGGCTGTATTAAATATAGTATGTGTGTGTGCATGTGTGTGTGTGTGTGTGTGTGTATTCCTACAGGAATTACTCCTCTTGGTTGTAATGTATAATTCTTTTAATATGCTGCTAAATTTGGTTTACTGGTATTTTCTTGAAAAATTTTGCATCAATATTCATAAGGGATATTGGTCTGTAGTTTTCTTATAGTGTATTTACCTGGCATTGGTATGAAAGTGATGTTGATCTCATAGATTAAGTTCAGAATGATTCCCTCCTCCTTAATTTTTGGAAGAGTTGGAGAAGAATTGGTGTTATATCTTTAAATATTTGATAGAATTCACCAGTGAAGCAATGCAAATCAAGTATTATATTTGTTGTGTGTGTGTAGAGGGGGTAATTACTGATTATAAATACAAGTCTATTTGGAGTTTCTATTTCTTCCTAATTCAGTCTGGGTAGGTTGTTTATTTCTAGGAATTCATCTATTTCATTTAGGTTATCTAATTTGTTGGCACATATGTATATGTACCATTCTTTTATATTTTTTTTCAATTTCCTTAAAATGGGTCATAATGTTCCCAGTTCCAATTCTGATTTTAGTAATTTGATTTTTTTCTTAGTTAGTCTAACTAAGGATTAGTCAATTTTCTTGATTTTTACAAAAGAGCAACTTTTGGCTTCATAGGTTTTTCTCTACTGGTTTTCTATTCTCAGTCTTCACTGAAATAATTATTATTTCCTTTCTTCTAGCTTTGGGTTTAGTTTGTTTTTCTTTTTCTAGTTTCTTAAGAGATAAAGTTAGCTTATTTATTTGAGGTATCTCTTTTTTAATGTAAGTATTTATAAATTTCCTTCACAATATCTTTTATGCTCTATTACATGACTTTTAGTGTATTGTATTTTTGTTTTCGTTTGCCTCAAGATATTTTCTAATTTCCCTTGTGATTTCTTCCTTGACTCATTGGTTGGCTAAGTGTGATTAAGTATGTTTAATTTGCACAGATTTCTGAATTATTCAGTTTTTTCCTTCTGTTACTGATTTTTAATTTCAGTCCATTGTGACTGGAAAAGATACATTTTATGATCTCAGTCTTTTCACTTTTATTAAGACTTGTTTTCTGGTCTAAAATATGGTCTATCTGGAGAATGTTCCATATTTACTTCAGAAAAATATATATTCTGCTGTTGCTATGTGGTGTGTTTTATAGATGTCTATTAGGTCCAAGAGGTTGATACCTTTCAAGTCTTCTATTGCCTTATTAATTGTCTTTCTGGATGTTTTATCCATTATTGAAAGTAATTAAAATCTGCAAGTATTATTGTAGAAATGTCTTTTTCTCCCTTTAATTCTGTCAATTATGTGCCATATGTTTTGGAGGGCTAATGCTCCATGTATATATGTTCATAATTATTATATCTCCTTGCCTAACTGACCCTTTTATCAATGTATTAGATCCTTTTTTGCCTCTTGTAATTATTTTTGACTTGCATTCTATTTTGTTCAATATTAGTATATCCTTCACCACCTTCTTTGGCTACTATTTACATGGAATATCTTTTCCCATCCCTTCACTTTCAACCCATTTGTGCCTTTATATTAAAGTAATTTCCTATTGTGGACATTGCTGCTATGAACATTGGGGTGCATGTGCCCCTTATTTTTCCTACATCTGTATCTTTGGGGTAAACACCCAATAGTGCAATTGCTGGGTCATAGGGTAGCTCTATTTTTTTAAGATTTTATTTATTTATTTGACAGATAGAGATCACAAGTGGGCAGAGAGGCAGGCAGAGAGAGCTGGAGAAGCAGGCTCCCTGCTGAGCAGAGAGCCCAATGCGGGACTCCATCCCAGGACCCTGGGATCACGACCTGAGCCGAAGGCAGAGGCTATAACCCACTGAGCCACCCAGGTGCCCCGAGGGTAGCTCTATTTTTAACTTTTTGAGGAACCTCCATACTGTTTTCCAAAGTGCCTATACCAGCTTGCTTTCCCACCAACAGTGTAAGAAGGTTCCCCTTTCTCCACATCCTCGCCAACATTTGTTTCCTGCCTTGGTAATTTTTGCCATTCTAACTGGCGTAAGGTGATGTCTTGGTGTGGTTTTGATTTGAATTTCCCTAATGGCTAATGATGCTGAGAATTTTTTCATGAGTCTGTTAGCCATTTGTATGTCTTCATTGGAGAAGTGTCTGTTCATATCTTCTGCCCATTTTTTGAATTGATTATCTGTTTTTGGGTGTTGAGTTTGAGAACTTCTTTATAGATCTTGGATATCAGCCCTTTGTCTATAGTGTCATTTGCAGATATCTTCTCCCATTCTGTGGTTTGCCTCTTTGTTTTGTTGACTGTTTCCTTTGCTGTGCAGAAGCTTTTTATCTTGATGAAGTCCCAAAAGTACATTCTCTTGCCATATATTGAAAGAAGTTGCTGTGGCTGATGTCAAAGAGGTTACTGCCCATGTTTTCCTCTAGGATTTTTGGATGGATTCCTTCCTCACATTGAGATCTTTCATCCATTTTGAGTTTATCTTTGTGTATGGTGTAAGAGAATGGTCAAGTTTCATTCTTCTGTATATAGCTGTCCAATTTCCCAGCACCATTTGGTGAAGAGACTGCTTTTTTTTCCATTGGATTTTTTTTTCCTGCTTTGTCAAAGATTATTTGACTGTAGAGTTCAGGGTCCATTTCTGGAGATTCTAGTCTGTTCCACTGATCTATGTGTCTGTTTTTGTGCCAGTACCATGCTGTTTTGGTGATCACAGCTTTGTAATATAGCATGAAATCAGGCAATGTGGTGCCCCCAGCTTTGTTTTTCTTTTCCAACATTTCCTTGGCAATTTGGCATCTTTTCTGGTTCCATACACATTTTAGAATTTCTTGTTTCAGCTTTTTGAAAAATATCAGTGACATTTTAAGAGGGATGGCATGGAAAGTGTAGATTGCTCTGGGTAGCATAGACATTTTAACAATGTTTATTCTTCCAATCCATGAGCATGGAATATTTTTCCATCCTTTTGAGTCTTCCTCAATTTCTTTCATAAGTGTTCTGTAGTTTCTAGAGTATAGATACTTTACCTCTTTGATTAGGTTTAGTCCAAGGTATCTTATGGTTTCTGATGCTATTATAAATGGAATTGATTCCCTAATTTCTCTTTCTACAGTTACATTGTTAGTGTATAGAAAAGCAACTCATTTCTGTGCATTGATTTTGTATCCTGCCACATTTCTGAATTGCTATATGAGTTCCAGTAATTTGGGGGTGGAGTCTTTTGGGTTTCCCACATAAAGTATCATGACCAAACTGTGTGGAAGGAGCTGAGATGCCCTTTAACAGATGAATGGATAAAGAAGATGTGGTTCATATATACAATGGCATATTACTCAGCCATCAGAAAGGTTGAATACCCACGATTTGCATAAAGATGGATGGAACTGGAGGGGATTATGCTGAGTGAAGTAAGTCAGGCAGAGAAAGACAATTATCTTATGGTTTCACTCATATGTGTAACATAAGGAATAGTACGGAGGACATTAGGGAAAGGAAGGGAAAACTGGGAGGAAATCAGAGGGGGAGATGAACCATGAGAGACTATGGACTCCAGGAAACAATCTGAGGGTTTCAGAGGGGAGGGGGGTGGGGAAATGGGGTAGCTGGGTAATGGGTATTAGAGGGCACATGTTGTAATGAGCACTGGCTGATATATGCAAATAATGAATCATTGAACACTACATCAAAATATAATGATGTACTGTATGGTGACAAACATGACACAATAAAAAAATGAATAAAAATAGTAATTTGCATCTACTATAAATCATTGCACCATGCCTTGTGTTTTTGGTTTTTATCCATTTTGCTAATTTGTATCTTTTGATTGGGGGGGTCCTACATCTAGTCTACTTAACATTTAAAGTAAATACTGATGGGGAACCTGGCTGGCTTAGTTGGTGGAGCATGCGACTCTTGGTCTTGCGGTTGTGAGTTTGAACCCTGTGTTAGGTGTAGAGATTACTTTAAAATAAGTAAATAAATAGGGGCGCTTGGGTGGCTTAGTCAGTTAAGTGTCTACCTTCTGCTCAGGTCATGATCTCAGGGTCTTGGGATTAAGCCCCTACTTGGGCTCCTTTATCAGCAGGGACCCTGTTTCTCCCTCTCCCTCTGCTTCTCCCCCCTGCTCATGCTCACTTTCTCTTTCAAATAAATAAAATCTTAAAAAATAAAATTAAGTAAATAAATAAGTAAGTAAAATACTGATAAGGAAGGACTTACTTTTGACATTTCATTATTTGTTTCTATATGTCTTGGAGTTTTTGTTTTTTGTTTTTTCCTTTATTGCCTTCCTTCCTCCTCCTCCTTGTTCTTTTTTTTTTTAAATAAACATATAATGCATTTTTAGCCCCAGGGGTACAGGTCTGTGAATCGCTAGGTTTATACACTTCACAGCACTCACCATAGCACATACCCTCCCCAATGTCCATAACCCCACCACCCTTTCCCGACTCCCCTCCCCCCAGCAACCCGCAGTTTGTTTTCTGAGATTAAGAGTCTCTTATGGTTTATCTCCCTCCCAATCCCATCTTGTTTCATTTATTCTTTTCCTGCCCCCCAAACCCCCTACATTGCATCTCCACTTCCTCATATCAGGGAGATCATATGATAGTTGTCTTTCTCTGATTGACTTATTTCGCTAAGCATAATACCCTCTAGTTCCATCCATGTTGTCGCAAATGGCAAGATTTCATTTCTTTTGATGGCTGCATAGTATTCCATCGTGTATATATGCCACATCTTCTTTATCCATTCATCTGTTGATGGACATCTAGGTTCTTTCCATAGTTTGGCTATTGTGGACATTGCTGCTATAAATATTTGGGTGCACGTGCCCCTTCAGATCACTACGTTTGTATCTTTAGGGTAAATACCCAGTAGTGCAATTGCTGGGTCATAGGATAGCTCTATTTTCAACTTTTTGAGGAACCTCTATGCTGTTTTCCAGAGTGGTTGCTCCACTTGCATTCAGCTTGCATTCAGGTTTTGGGTTTTTTTAATCCTTCTGATTTCTTCTATTACCCCCATTTTTGTGTGTTTATTGATTTTACAGTGAGATGTATAAATTCCTTTCTCATTTTCTTGTGGGTATGTTCCATAGATAATTTCTCTATGGTAACTATGGGGATTACATATGACAACTTAAAGTTTTAACAGCCTAATTTGAATTGATACCAAGTTAACCTTAAATGCATGCAAGATCTCTATTCATTTACAGCTCTCTCCTGACTGTTACTGATGTCACAAATCTCATTTTTTTTACATTGTGTATTTATTATCGTAGATTTGTAATTGGTTTTATACCTTTTTCTCTTATCCTGTAGAAAATAAAAAATGAATTTACAAACTAAAAGGACAATGATACTAGTTTTGTATATTTGCTCATGTATTTAGCTTTACTAGAGATATTTATATTTTCAGATGGCTTTGAGAAACTGTCTAGTTCCCATTCATGTCAACTTAAGGACTCCTTTAAGCACATCTTGTAGGGTGAGTCTAGTGACAATGGATTCCCTTGGCTTTTGATTATCTGGGAATGTCTAAATTTCTCTCTCAATTTTTAAGGACAATTTTGCCAGATACAGAATTCTGTGTTGCTAGTTTGTTTGCAATTTCAATATACCCTCCTACTGCTTTCTGGCCTCCAAGGCCTTTGCTGCTAAATCAGCTGATCATAGTATTGAGGTTTCCTTGTATGTGATGAATCTTTTCTCTCTTCTCCTTTTAAAATTATGGTTTTGGCTTTCGGCAGTTTCATTATATCTTAATGTGAGTCTCTTCGAATTTATTCTGCTTATAGTTCATTGAGCTTCTTGGATTTGTAGATTCATCTTTCCTCAAATTTAGTAAGTTTCTGGTCAGTATTTTTTCAAATAATCTTTCTGTACCTTTTTCTTTCTCTTCTCCTTTTGGGGCTTCCTTAATGTATATGTTGGTTCTCATGATGGTATCCCAAATGTCCCTTAGGCTCTGTCATTTTTCTTCACTCTTTATCATTCCACCCTTGAAATGACAATTTCAAATGTCTTATGTTCAAGTTCACTTACTCTGTGTTCTGCTCACTAAAATCTGCTGTTAAACCTCTACATTGAATTTTTCAATTCAGTTACTGTATTTTTCATTTCCATTATTTCTGTTTGTTTTTTTATAATTTCTATGACTTTGTAGATAATCCAGTTTTTTTCATATATAATTTTCCTGATTTCTTTTAATTCTTTTTGTTGTTTTCTTTAGCTCTTTTAGCATATTTAAGACAGCTATTTAAAAATCTTTGTCTATTAAATCTGATGTCTGTGCTTCCTCAGATACAGTTTCTGCCTATTTTTTTTCTTTTAAGTGGAGCGCAGTTTTCTGTTTCTGTGCCTTTTAATTTTTTGTTGTTGTGTTGTTGAAAATTGGGCATTTGAACAAGTAGCCACCTCCTTTAGTCTTTGTAGATAGACTCTGTGGTGAAACAGTCTTTCACAGATTAGCTAGAATTGCTCTGGCCTGTATGTAGCTTTCTTAATCCCCCTTCAGACAGAGCTACTTTGAATGATTTCCCCAAATTATATTCCAACTGTTCCTCAGGGTCTTTTATCATCTATTTTATGTCTACATTGTAAAATCTTGTCTCAGACATCTGTAGTTCTTTAGTCCCCTTGCAACTTTTACAAAGAATGGCTACCACTTTTCCTGAGATCTGAGTTAGGCAAGATAAAAGTCAGTCCTTTAGACATCTTCCAGGCCATTTAGAACATTGTGAATAGTATCTCTTTGGCATCCTCGGGTTCAAGGGAGGAAATTAGGTCTGCTACTTCCTGGACCAAGAACAAAAACCACCTGGGCCAGGATCAATTAAAGATGCCACAAAACTTCCTACCATTTTGAATGTGAAATTATCTTAATTGGGCATTTAATTGGTTGCTATAGATCTTTGACTATTTTCCGGAGCTGCTATAAGGTTAATTCAGCTGATTTCTGCTTGTTTTTTGATATCTCCATGGGGGAAAGGAACTTAGAACTTGCTAGTCTACCTTTTTTCCCCTAAGTTTTCTTTAAAAATATTGAAGTGATTTATGCAGCAATTATATCACTTTCTTGCTATAAGCCTAAATGACCAAGTTGAATTCTTTTGGTTACATCTCTTAGGCTTAGTAAAAAGATTAACTTGCAATGGGTAGTCTCCAAAGAATTTCTATTCCTATTCCTGAAATTATCACTACTCTTATGAGTTATGAGAAAAAGATAATTTCTAATAAATGACTTTTTTAAAAAGACCCCAAAGTAGATCCTTTTCAAATAGTCAGTAAATGGAAGTGTTAATACCAAAGAGCTACTGGCCAGTGAGTCCATGTAATGAAACATAGATCCTAAAAAAGTGAAAAGGCATTGAACCTCTGAAAAACAGAAATAGATATAAAAGCTTTGAAAAGGATGTTTGGAAATGTAAGAACAAAAAAGGTTGATCTCAGCTTATATTTTTTAATGCTTGTTTCATTGCTGTTTTCTTAATTTTTTTTGCTCGTTTTTTTAAATTTCTTTTCAGCGTAACAGAATTCATAGTTTTTGCACCACACCCAGTGCTCCATGCAATGCGTGCCCTCCATAATACCCTCCATGTTTTCTTAATTTCTTATGCCTTTTGTGTTTTCAAGCAATAAATATGAAACAAAGTATACTTGGATTCCTTATCCAAGGAATGCCATTCATATCTGGCAAGATAATTTATTAAAACACTTTGTACAAAATGAGGAAAAGTAAATTGATCTAAGAATTACTTTGTTAAAACTATAAAAATAAATGATCTTTCAAGTATATTCACAGAATGTCAAAAATGCAGGTACACACACAATTTTAGTGCAGGGAGCTAAAACCCTATGAATTTAATATATGTGTCAAGACAGTTCTTGGGTGAAATGAGCAGAGTCTTCCCAAACCATGGCCTCATGGTTATAAGAGTGAGATGTTGAATTTGACTAGATAGTTTCTATTTGTTGGTGAACAAATAGAAGTTTTCAGAAAATATGCTTATTCTTCTCAAAAGTTCATTATAATTGTCAATGATCTCAAGCAAGTTATCAAAACTGTCTGTCTTGAGAAAGTGATATACAGAGAAATAGTCACAACCGAAAGCCTACATCAAGATACAGAAAAAGATAGGAAGAATAGGAATGTGTGTGTGTGTGTGTGTTTGTATTTAGAATACACACAGATGTATTCTAAGAATAACCCATGTCTTGGGGAGGGTTGTTTATTCATTACCTCTTATAAATCATGATTAAGCTTACTCATATGTCTTTATAGAATGTATGTCTACATGCTTAAGCTTTGAAAAATTCTAGAACCTGTATCAGAGTAATGTGATTTCACTTATGTTATACAGTAATAATATGGTACAGACTAAAAGTTATATAGCTTGGTCATGAGATGCTAAGCATGAAGGACAAGTCTGTGACATGTCTACTTATCTGGGTCATATATGTGAAATAAAGAAAGCAAGTAACAGACAAAGAGGATTAATTTCTCAAACAGAAGTCTCTAGGTAATGTCCATTTGTGGCTGAGGAATTAATGCAACAGGGAAGGGCTCTCTGGAGTTTGCTGAAGAAATCTACACTATAGTTAATAGTTGTCAGAAGGTTTCTGTGGGCATGAAATCAAAGCAACTGCATCTTACTTTCCTTAAGCATTCCTATCCAGTCCAAGGTAATTAATTGTAATGAACTGATCACCCACTGGGTTGCTATGTCCAATGATCTATTTTTTTATGAACATGATTGGAAAATTTAAATTCACATGAAAGTGACTCAAAGGAAACAATCCAGACCATTCATTTCTAACCTATTCCCATGGTACTTACCACAAAAGGATAGTATTATTGCTGGAGTTTTTCTAGCACAGTGGGTTAAGGTCTTGTGGACTTTGTATGACATCTCTTATATCATTAGAAGTGCATGCTTAATTACTAAATTGGACACAAATATCATTTATGAAATTTATGAAATTATGAAAGATAACTGAGACAATTCTAAAAACAAATTTCCTCAGTTGGGTATGGAATATGAACAATTTGCTGAAATTAAAACATTATTTAAAAAAAAGATTTAGAAAGACCACTTCAGGTCCAAGCCAAACCTCTGTTCAGAAATTCAAGTAAATGATAAGTTGATTGGTCACTAGGGATTTCCAATCAGCTAGCTCAGATTTTCCCCTCAGGAAATCTGCTCCAAATATGTCTGTTTCCTCTGATAAGTGTATTTCTCATCACATGCAAACCCCATGATTATCTATTAGCATAAAATTCATCATGGGGGTTCTTATAGGATGCAGAAGGCAAAATGAGTAGATTTAACTTGACTTTGCAATTTATTTTTTTAGTCATCTTCATTGAGATATCTTTTCACATAAACTCAATTGTGTAATTTCCCTATGGAAGGCCTTTGAAATTCCTTTTCCAAATAGAATGTATCTAGCTCTTGATTGTCCTACATATGAGAAGACAGAATCTAGATAATACCAGAGACATCCATATGAACTCCCCAATCTCTCATATTACACAATATAGCACCTAGTTCTCATACACTTCTCAGCCCCCTTAGAAGATGCTTCTGTTGATGGGACATGGTTTTGTTATTGTGTCAACATAGTTAAACTTGAACCCTGTGTAGTTTGGATTTAGATTTACCGCATGAGTAATTTGCACAAAATTTGAAAAGAAGGAGTGTGTCACCACGGAACTGTGGGTAGTCAGACAGCTCTCCCATGTCCACTAGATCTCGACCTTTGACTTATCCAAGTCCTGATCAGACATGTATGTAGCTCCATGGCAAGGACATCAACTTATTCTTCAGGTCACCTGTGTTGTTGAGGACCAAAGAGATAGGGATAAACATACAATTGCAGGTTGTCTTTGTAAATTCTAATTTGTTTTCATGGATTCCAATTTGATCTCGTGGATTCCAGTTCGTTCATATTCTCTCCTTTTTAACATTCAGCCTTTCTTCCCAAGTGTTGGCCCTGCTGATTTTAGCAACTTCAGGAATACCACCAGATACATAGGCAACAGCTTTCCACAGACATTTTTATATGTTTCTACAATTGGATAAGAACTACCTTCTATAATCAATCTCTTATTTTGTAACACTCAGTGATTCTGCATCTCTGATTGAAACCTGACACACTATGTCATACATAAGTTATTTGTCCTCAATGTGAGAAGATGCTACTGCAATCTGTATTACTTCTGCTTTTCTGGGCAATTTTAAATAACGTTTTAACATGTTTGATAGGGTAGAAATTTATGTATGGGATATAGCTTCCAAATACTAATTCTATAAGAAATACAAGCTGTTACTCTTCCATTTACTGACTAGGACATTTGACATTATTTTAAATGAAGATCTTACTATTTTGTAGCCTAGGGCAATGCTTTGACCTTTTCAATATTCCATAATTAGATTGGCTGCAGTTCTGCTTTGCCTCCTGTTTACAGCCTAAGCAGCCTCTGGGAAAGGGGCAGAGTGGCCAGCTGTTCATTGTTGAAAATATATTAAAGGCCAAAGAAATAGAGCATTTCAACTGTCTACTCTTCTGAAATATATTCACTTTTTTCAGGGGAATCTAAAGAAAGGGGAACTATATTCTCTATAAAACAAAGCTGGTATCATGAAATTTTGTTACTTCAATTTAAGAAATTTCTTTACTGATCTATGTAGATGTCTGGGCTGTTAGAGATGTGCTTCTCAAACTATTTTGTCTTGTACCTTCCTTTCTACCCCTCCTCCCACTAATAGCATACCTCTCCCTATTTACTATTGCAGAAATAAGATACCTCAACAAAATTTAAAGAAATGATATCTGATTTTTAAGGGAGTCACATTCCAAGAAATGCAAGTGTTAATGACTAGATTGTTCTATTTAACAGAATTTGTGGATTTAACTACAATTATTTATACTTCACCATTTGTTTCTAAATTACTTTTTTTTAATGTTTATTTATTTGACAGACAGAGAGAGACAGCGAGAGCTGGAACACAAGCAGGAGGAGTGGGAGAGGGAAAGCAGGCTTCCCACTGAGTAGGGAGCCCAATGTGGGGCCGGATCCCAGGATCCCGAGATCATGACCTGAGCTGAAGGCAGATGCTTAACAACTGAGCCACCCAGGTGCCCCTGTTTCTAAATTACTTAAACAAATTTTCTTTTTAGTGAGTAGATTGCAATGAATAAATTTATTTATTTATTTATTTATTGGTATAGTGATGGAATTTTATTTTGATGTAGGTTAATTTTTTCTCAAAATTTTATTTAAATTCAAATTAGTTCACATGTATGGTAGTATTAGTTTCAGAGTTAGAATTTGGTGAGTCATCAGTTGCATACCAGTGCTCATTACATCAAGTGCACTCCTTAATGCCCATCACTCAATTAATTACCCAATCACTTCACCACCAGCCCTGCAGCAACCCTGTTTGTTCCCTATATTTAAGAAGATTCTAATGAATACATTTAATGCTGCCTTGATTTTTTTTGTAACGTGTAACAAAGAGTTATGTCTGTGCTAAGTGAGATCATAGATGCTCTTCACTGAAAACCAGTTAGAAGTAATTTGGCTATCTATGTAGAGGGGATGATAATCCAATTATGGTGCCAACTTCTTAAATGAATATAAATGTTTTAGATTAAATCACAATAGTGGTGAGAAAGTAAAATAAGGGATTAACCAAATGTCTCAGAATTTCTAATTTTCTCCTTTGATCTTTTTTTCTAAATAGAAACCACATTAAATCTGTATGTATCATAGATAATTGAATTCCATGACAATACTTGATGTGTATCTTATGCCCAAAATTAATGTACTATTTGATCATTTGGGGACTAGTAAAATTATTTCAACTATAGATTATAGTAATGGCTATTTTTAAAAAATAGCTTTATCAAGGTATAATTTATATATCATAAAATGCACTCATTTAAATTGTACAATTCGGGACGCCTGGGTGGCTCAGTTGGTTAAGCGGCTGCCTTCGGCTCAGGTCATGATCCCAGCATCCTGGGATCGAGTCCCACATCAAGCTCCTTGCTCGGCAGGGAGCCTGCTTCTCCCTCTGCCTCTGCCTGCCACTCTGTCTGCCTGTGCTCACTCTCTCTCTCTCTCCCTCTCTCTGACAAATAAATAAAAAATTAAAAAAAATAAATTGTACAATTCAACAGTTTTAAGTATATACAGAGCTGTACAACCATTATCATCTAATCATCTAACTTGAGAACATTCTCATCACCCCAAAAAGAAACCCCATAAACATTGGTATCTATTCCCCATTCTACCCTCTCATCCTGAGGCAGTGATTTACCAAATGTCTCTATAGAATTATGCATTCATTCTATCTTATATAAATGAAATCATACAATATTAGTCTATTGTAACTCATTTCTTTAATATAGTAAATTTTTTTCAGGGTTCATCCACATTGTAACATGTATCAGTACTTTATTAATTTTTATGCCAATTAATACCCCATCATATGGTTATATCACATTTTAGGTGGTATTCACATTTTGGCTATTATGAATAATAATAATATGGATATTGGCAAATGTGTAGACATGTTTTCATCTACCAAGGAGTTAAATTGCTAGGTTGTATGGTAATTCCATGTCTAACATTCCATGTCTAAGCAGGAACTATTGGACTGTATTCAGAGGTGGTTGTACCATTTTACAGTCCCACTGACAATTTATGAACGTTCCAATTTCTCCACATCCCAATCAACACTTGTTAGTTTATATTTTATTACAACCATCCTAGTGAATGTGAATTGGTACTTATTGTGGTTTTGATTTGCATTTCTATAATGACTAATGGTATTAAGTATTTTTTCATGTTCATATTGGCCATTCATTCTTCTTCTTTGGAGAAACATTTATCAGATCATTGGCCTTTTTAAAAATTAGGCTACTTATGGGGCACCTGGGCTAAGTGTCCTATTCTTGATTTTGTCTCTGGTCTTGATCTCAGGGTCATGAGTTCAAGCCCCACATTGGGCTCTATACTGGATATGGAACCTATTTTAAAAATAAATAAGTCTTCCTCAATTTCTTTCATGAGTACTTTATAGTTTTCTGAGTATAGATTTTTAGCCTCTTTGGTTAGGTTTATTCCTAGGTATCTTATAGTTTTGGAAATGGAAAAATGTTCCATGCTCCTGGATTGGAAGAACAAATATTGTGAAAATGTCTATGCTACCTAAAGCAATCTACACATTTAATGCAATCCCTATCAAAATCCCACCCATTTTTTTCAAAGAAATGGAACAAATAATCCTAAAATTTATATGGAACCAGAAAAGACCTCGAATAGCCAAAGGAATATTGAAAAA